>JAKJMR010000467.1:852227-890575 GCA_024449315.1 Daboia siamensis
ATAATAATAATAATAATAATAATAATAATAATAATAATAATAATAATAATTTTATTTGTATACCGCCCTTCTCCAGAAGGACTCAGGGCGGTGAACAGGGCAACATATAAAAATACAAAAATACAAAACTTAAAAATGAATTAAACAACGGCCCAGACTAAAACAATGGATAAAATTTACAACAACAATAAAATCCCAACCCATCCTCCATCAGGCCAGGCCGGCTTGTTCAAACAAATGAGTCTTCAGATCGTGCCAGAAAGAGCGAAGGTTGGGCCCATCCGGAGCTCGACCGGCAACCGATTCCATAAATCCGGGGTGCCCACAGAAAAGGACCTCCCACTGGGGGCCACCAGACGACATTCTCTGACCGGTGGCACCCTGAGGAGGCCCTCTCTGTGGGAACGCACAGGGTGGAGGGAAGTTGATGCCGGCAGCAGGTGATCCCTGAGGTACTCCGGACCCATGCCATGTAGGGCCTTGAAAACCATTACCAAAACCTTGAATCTCATTTATCTGGCTCTATCTATCAGAACCATGATAGTTACATTAACAGAATCTTGCAAGTATAAAAATATAATTCTCCTATTTCCTTTACAGCCCAAGAACTTAGGAAAGGTCTCGTCTCAGCCTCTTGCCCCACCCATTGTCTGTTATGGACTATGCTGCCTCTTATTTGACCATTCCCTATGACCAAGATATTCAGGAAATGTTTTCTATTGCCACAAAAACTAGGATCAGAAATAACAATACAAGTTGCAGCTGTCTGCATTTCATTTCAACATAAAGAAAACTTGCTGAGAATAAGATCTGTACAATATTGGTAAAGCTTACCTATGGAGGTTGTGGGTTCTTCATTTCTGGAAGTTTTTTTTTTAAGAAGGGCTGGAAAGTAGGGATGGTTTAATTAGTTTTCTTACTAATGGCTTAGCAGTTACGACACTAGGCTTGCCAGCTGGAAAGCTGACAGCCCAAGTTCAAGACCCAAGCACTGTGTAGTGTGGTGAGCTCCCATTACTCACCTCAGCTCCTGCCAGCCTAGCAGTTCAAAAGCATGCAAATGCAAGTAGATAGTTACAACTTCAGTGGGAAGGTAATAGTGCTCCATGTTTAGCCATGTAGGCCACACTGTGGTGTGATGTCATGCTAGCCACATGACTGAGGAAACATCTCTGGATAGCACTGGCTCAAGGGCCTAGAAACGGAGACAAGTACCGCCTCCCCAAACTTTGCTATGAGTAGCAAACCCACAGAGACTCCTGTACCATTTTACTCACTGCAAGAGTTGGACTAAATGATGCTTAGGGTCCCTCCCAATTCTACAATGATCCCGTCGCCCCTTTGTAAAGAATCTCTGCAGGATGGCCAAAGCATTGCCTCACTTCACTTTTATTGTAGAAAGAAAATGGGCTTTTTCCATTGGCTATTTGTTAAATTCTAACCACTTACAAAACCCTAGCAAGTTGAAAATCATATTTCTGCTTTTTGCAGAAATGAACTGCCACTTCTTGGCATGGTTAAAGCAACCAAACTATTCCCACACATCTCTGACTACTTACTCTATGAAAATCTGTTGATTGCTTTGCTCCTGTTCAAAAGGTGTCAACACTATTACATGTTTATGGAGCTTGAAAGGCTTCAGGCTAAACTATCCCAAAGATACCTAAAGTGCTTTTAGCATTGTGCATGGCTCCACAGATAAAAACTCCCCTGTATTTTTACCTAGTGGTGCCTATTCATCAGGATGAAAGAGAAATGTCTTTATTTGCTTTAGAAACGTCTTTCAGAGGGGGGAAAAAAAGAGAGAGAGACTTTGGGAAACAATCTTGTGGTTGAAGCAACTGCCCATAAAAGATGTACATGTGCAGATGTGTTGGAGCATAATAGAGACAAATCTGGTGTTATATTCCACCCAGATCTCTACTTCCGAAACAGTCAAGGAAAGACAAGAGAAAGAAAGATAGATGATCCCAGAAAGAGTGCAGAGTAGAGCAACAAAGATGATACAGGCTGTGGAGGCTAAATCGTGCAATGAACATCTAAGGCAGACATGTCAAACACAAGGCCCGGAGGCCAGATCCGGCCTGCAAAGTGGTTTCATGCAGCCCACGAAGCCATCCTGGAAACAGTGAGGGAACGGCCCCCACTGCCTTGGCCCTGGCCCAGAGACCCTCCTTCTGCCAGAGACCCTCAGATCTGTCCCACTCCTGCCCAGGCCCCCATAGGCACCCTTGTTGCGAACGATGTAGAGCTGGCCACGCCCACCCAGCAGGCCATACGCACTCTAGCCATGCCCACTCAGTAGGCCACGCCCACCCTGGCCATACCTACCCGGCCCCCTGAAGGCAACCTCAATGCTGATGCGGCCCTCAATGAAATTGAGTTTGACACCCCTGATCTAAGGAAACAAAGTATATTTAGCCTAACAAGGATTTGATGTAGACAGGCCACAATTTCTTTCTTATAACAGCTACAACAACCCCACTCTCTTCTAGCACTGAAGATGTTGCCTAGTTGGGTAATGAAACATCTGAAAGAAAACAGCCAAGCTCAGAGAGCAGCAAGGAGCCCAAAATCCAACCCTTAGTTATAAATATTCTCTTCTATCCATTATCCATTTTAATTTTAATTGGGGTTTTTATTTGTTCAGGGATTGATACAATTTTTTAATTGTTTTTAACTTTTTGTATTTTTTGTTTTAATCACCCTGTAAACCGCCCTGAGTCCTTCGGGAAAGGGCGGTATATAAATACAATAAAATAAATAAATAAATAAAATAATTATAACAGCTTCTTTGCCTATTGGTCCATTAAGTACAATGCAGCACTATGTGACAGGGCCTTTTTGATAGTTGCTCCGAAACCGAATCTTTGAAACGTCCACCCACTGAGATCCAAGGAGCTCCATTCCCACTGTTTGCCACTAGCAGATAAAAGTATTTTTATTTAGGCCCATGTCTGGTATTTCAATAATCCTGTTGTTCCTGTGTGCTTTCAGCTGGTGGAGGCAGGTACCATTAAGATTTTATGAGCCGTGCTTTATTGGCCAAGTTTTCACCATAGCCCTGCTACTTTATCAGGTAACTCTCTTGAGTGCTCATTTTTTTTTCTAATGCAAGGGCAAGGTATGACCTTAATAAATAGCAAACAAATTCCAGGATGCTTTGCCTAGAAAACTGGGATAGACAGGCAGCTGCTCAAACCGTATTTTGTCACTCAGGGAGCCCTCCTAAAATTGCACCACTAAAACTTGCTGGCAAACTGCCAAACAACAGCTGTGTGATTTCTCACTGATTTTCCAACACTTTCAAACAAACATACACTGAGGAGCCACTGGTGTACTGAGTTTTGACAAGAAGCTGAAAAAATAAATAAGGAAACTGGCAGTATTTGCCTGGAGAAGATCAAACTGGGACTAGGGTTATGGTAGCTCCTTCCAGGTACCTGGGTAGAAGAGTGTTGCACAGAAGACATTCAGGACCTGTTTTCCATCGTTCCAGAGTGTAAACCCAGAATAATGGGTTTAAATTAAAGGAAGGGCATTCTGGTTGCATAGTGGAAAACAATTTTAAACGGCAGGGCTGGTGGTGAAATCAATCCACCCAGAGAAGTGTTGGTTTCTCTTTTGCAAGATATGTTCAGGCATCTCTCTGGGATGTTTAATGTGGACTCCTTGATAGAGTAAGAGGCTGGATTTGGAGTGGCCTGGTAGTGAAGACGTTCACTTCCCTCTTGAAAGGCTGAGAGTTCAATCCTAGGTAATGGCAGATGTTTCTTTTCCTAGGGCACAAAGGAAAAAAAAAACCAAAACCTTTTACTGTGAACTTCACATAGGCGTCAGGAAGGATATCTAGCCAGTAAATGTTCAGCTTCATCCAGTTGCCCTGATTCCACCCCAAATAGGAACTACAGGGTCGTACAAAAGGGAGTGTTAAAAGGGAGTAAGAGGCTGGACTTGATGGTCTCAAGAATCCCTCCCAGATCTAAGTAAGTTGGATACAGCTGGGAGAATAAATCAAGCAAGCAAACATGGCATCTTCCAACACAGCCAAAAAAAGCAGCAAAAACTGCTATCTGTTTCTGCAGCTGCTAGAAAATGACCCAGCCAGATGAAAAAAAAGTGTTGTAGCCAGTTGATAAAGTCTCTTGTAGAAGGATCTCTAAGCAGAAACTTGGCTGGGTCAAAGAGGAGCAGAGATAGATTTGGAGAATAAAAGGCATGAACCTTGGCAGTGATTCCGTTTCGGGAACACCACATTGCCACCCCAGAAGTTCAAAACTCCTGGCTTCAAAATCTGTAATAATCCATCTCTGGCCAGAATAATAAACAGACACATTAATAAAGAAAAATCCAGTTCACAGAACGGGATTCATCCTTTGACTTCCTGTCTGAGAAACACTGTAATGTGGTCTTGGCTTCTACAGGGTGCTTGTAACCGAAAAAACTGGAAGAGCCATGTGGCTCTCTCTGCAGAGGTAATGGGGGCCATACAGTGTCACCCAATGATCGACAGAAGCAAAAATGAGCAGTGATGAAAGGAAATGAGCCAGGAAAAGAGCAACAGAGGGTCATCCCAGAGGCTGAAGGATCTATTAGGAACGGAGCAAAGCGGCAAGAGAGCAGCGTTGGGCCACAATAACTTAATCGGGGAATGCTGATAGCAAAGAATAAAACCAACAGGAAGAATGCAATGTAGCTTTACAACTTTTCCCAAAACTGCTGACCCAACTTAAGAGATTCGGGACTCCTGAATAATCTACCCAACAGAATTATGTTGACAAACACCCACCCTGTTTTCAAGAAAGGTGTCAGGGAAATCAGGAGATTCAGGCAGTTCAAATGAGTGTAAAGTTTTATTGCAAGCTTCGGCAATCTACAAAAATCTGAGCTACTAACAGTCAAGGGAAATGTGTAGGAGTTAAGAAGGCAGGCAAGGTGGGCTGGACTTAGATCTCTTGCGGGGGCACAGGGACTCATGGCTTATGGCAGGGATGGTGAACCTTTTAGAAACAGTGCCCAAACTGCAACCCAAAACCCACTTATGTATCGTCAGGTGCCAGGTGGGCATGGCCCATTGGGTGGGTGTGCCCATTGGGTGAGCATGGCCCATTGGGTGGGCATGGCTGCGATGGTAATGGCAGACTGAGTGGGACTAAAAAGTTCAATCAATCAATTCCAACTTTGCAAGATCTTTTTTTTTCCATGAGAAGTTGAAATTGATTGATTGATTGAAACATGGTTTTTTTGCACATGGTGGCAGAGGCCTAAAGCGAAAAGGTTTTATAAAAAGAGAAGCTTATTATTGGATCCGGATTAGGGAGGGGGACGAATGGAAAACAGCCTTTAACTGCCCTTTGGGAGTTTCCAATTTAAAGTGATGCCTTTTGAACTGCAAGAGGCCTCTGCTGTACTTATGCAATTGATAAATCAAGTGCTTCATAATCATTTATACAAGCAGGTTTTAGTTTATCTTGATGACATCCTTATCTACACTGAGACCACGGATGAACACATCAAATTAGTCCATGAGGTATTAAGGAAACTGTTGAAAGCCAAACTGTATGCAAAACTGTGAAAGTGTGAATTTCACCAGACACGCCTTGACTATCTGGGGTATCAGATTTCGAATGAGGGGATAGGAATAGACCCTGCCAAAGTCAAAGCAGTTCTAGAAAGGCAACCTCCACACATCCACAAACAGTTTTAAAGATTTCTGGGGTTTGCCAACTTTTATTGTCAATTTATTCCCTTTTTTTTGCAGAGATAGCCATGCCCATCACCGATTTACTCAAAAGAGGCAAAGGGGGGAGGGGAAACCCCGACCTTGTCAGCCATTGCAATGGTCATTAGAGTGTCAGTCAGCTTTCAAAAAATTAAAGAGACTCTTTGCAGCCGAACCAGTCCTTAAACACTCTGACCCCAGACAACAATTCATCATTCAAGTTGATGCAAGCGACATAGCCGTGGGTGCCGTTCTTTTACAAAAAAAATCACAGAGGAGAGCTACAGCCTTACACTTCATGGAAATTAACTGACACCGAAAGAAGGTGGGCAGTTTGGGAGAAAGAGGCTTTTGCAATTCGTTGGGCTTTGCTGACATGGTATCATTTCTTGGAGGGAGGGGGAAATACCTTTTGAGGTATGAACTGAACACAAGAATTTGGAGGTTCTCAAGACCCCCTGCAAATTATCTCCCAAGCAAGTTCAATGGGCTCAATACTTCAACCATTTTAATTTCACTTTAAAATATTTTCCTGGAGGCAGGAACTTTTTGGCTGATGCCTTGTGTAGAATGCCCCAGTTCAAGAGCAACCAAGAGGAAGTAATTAACTCCATTATTTCTCTGCTGCAATCCACTTCTCAAATAACAACCAGATCACACACAGAGAAACCCCCTGCTGGTCCTGATGATTGATCGCTAAAGGAATTGAAGGAGAAGTTAACCAGACTGATGCCTGGTTTAAAGATAACAAATCTATATTGAGTTTAAGAGAGGGATTAGCTTGCAAAGGTTCTATGTTATATCTCCCAGAAGGCCTCGGACTCCAGGTGTTGCAATGGAGTCATGATGCTAAGCAATCAGGTCACTTTGGATTTTTAAAAACATTGCATCTAGTGCGCAGGCAGTTCTGGTGGCCAAGAATGAAAAAGTATATTGAGTGTTATGTAAAAAGTTGTGCCATTTGTGCTACCATGAAGAAATGTCCTGGCAAACCACCAGGTTTATTGCAGCAAGTGGCTGACCCCTCTCAGCATTGGGAGGAGATAGCCATGGATTTTATAGTAGAATTACCTGAGAGCAAGGGCAACACTGTGATATGGACTGTGACTGATCTATTTTACAAACAGGCACATTTCATCATTTGCTCAGGATTTCCCTCTGCCCAGAAGCTAACCAAACTGTTTTTGAAGACATATACCAAATCCATGGTGCCCCAAAGAGGATTATTTCTGACAGAGGGGTCCAGTTTACTGCAAAGTTCTGGAGGGAGTTTGTTAAACTGATTGACTGAAGACTGAAGCATGAGGGCAATGATCAAGTCCAAGGACCAATAGTTTTCTCCAACCTGGTGCCTTCTGTATTGGGTTGAAGTTCTCAGAATCCCTAGTTTGATGGCTAGGAATTCTGGGAGTGGAAGCCCTAGCATGCCCATGGGACACCAACTTGGGAAAGGTACCTAAGAAGAATCTCTGATGTCAGTGCTTTTTTTGTAAAAGAAAAAGGTGCTGGAACTCACACATGTCATACAACCCATCTTGCCTACCCTACAAGGTTCCATCCAAAAAAGGTGCCGGAACTCCGTTCTGAGCGTTCTATGAGGAAAAAAAAGCCCTGTCTGATGTAATTAGAAAACTGGAAACAGCTTAACAGTGAATATTATTTCTTGGTATTTCCTATACCCTCCTGCAAGATTGACCTACTTTAAAGACCATTTGTAATAAATAGCAAAATAAAATATAATGGCTGAAGAATTGAGCACCCTGGGGTGTTGTGGTTAAGAAAGTCTGCATATAAAATGGTTTCCAGATGGACTTTAATCTCTACTTCATACTCAAAATAGCTTTCTCTTTTTGCAAGACAAGTGGAGGCGGTGCAGTTAATAATGCTCTAATTTTACAGCAAATGGTTGGAACACTCCAAAGGACCTGATGCAGCTAGGAGCCAAGCCATGCATTAGTCTCTTAAATGTCCCAAATATGGGTATTTAAAAAGATGGAAAACCAGCAAGCAAAACACCCAGCTCCAAGGCTGTATGCCAAGGACTGAGTCTTTGGAACCTGGAGATAACATATAAATGGAGACGTTCTCCAGAAAGTCCTGTTCCCAAGAGGAAACGTAATGGTATGAGGGACAGACCTTGGGAAACAGGACAACAGCAAGATGCAGCCAGGAGAATATTCAGATAAAAGGCAGCTTAACCTGCAGCAGGAATGCAGGTGGGGCAAGAGGCTCAGAAGATGTCATGTAGGGAGGAGGAGGACGCCCAGGAGGGATGGTGTGTATTCCAGAGGAGGAAGAATAACTCAGCCCAGATAACATGTGTAAGGGAAAGAGGTGAAGACAGCCCTTCCCTAATAGTTCACAGAGTATATTGTAGATACTGATAGTAGAGTTTTCAGTCTGTAAGATTTTTTCTGTGTGTGAAACAGTAAAGAACTCAGCTTGGAAAATCTGTCCCATGTCATCCTTATTTTGGCCTGACACCTCCTCATTTCCTTGGGCTGTAAAGGATATTGGGGGCGGGGGGGGGGGGGGGGGGGGGGGGGGGGGGGGGGAGAGGGATGTAATTTCAGACTTGCAAGACTGATGTCAACCTTGCAAGGTAGATCCGGCAGGAAGTACAGCCAGATGAGCTAATTTTAAGGTTACATTAACAGAAGTCAAGTGGGCCTCCAGAACATTGGATGTGGCCTCCAAGGTTCTCAGAACTGGCTGCCAATTGTAATTAATAGGACAATGGAAGGAGAAAATGACTAAATCCAGCAAAAGGATTCTTATTAATTGGGCTGAGTAGGAGAGATCACGAGGAGGCTGAGAAAGGAAGGGCAGGAAGATCAGACAAACAATGAAGTGACAGAGGGCAAATGTGTTGGTATTTATCTCACAAAGGGCAACTCATCATAGATAATACGAAACCTGGAAAGAAACACTTCAAATCCTTTGGAGAGATTCCACCTGAATGAACTCTCTGAAAATTAGGGCTGGAAATACCTTTTATAGCTTCCCAGATGCTCTATTTACCCAGAGACTAGCCAGGTCTTGATTCCTCAAACATGACTATTACATTTGTGTGTGCATGTGTTTCATCTTGGTCTTTTGTTTGTCCTGGGCACAGCTGTTTCTGGAGTTCAGACTGGAGTCCAATGAAGATTCTTCAGTCTTCCCAGATCAATAAAATAGGCCTGAAAACTTCAGAGATCATCCAGTCAAAAGGGCAACATTCAGGAAATGGAGGTGGTCAAGGTAGTCTTGAGAAGGGGTGGGGTGGGGTGCTAGGTATTCTAAATGATCAACCAAACACCTTGACATTGAATAGAAGGAGGGTAGATTCACTTCCCTTGGCCAAACCAGTGGCTGTTCTATGTACCTTCAGAAGATCCTGGGACTGAGTACAGGAAGAAATTTGGCTGTTTTGACTAGAAATGGGACACATTTATGAGAAGTTTGGAGGGTGATGCCCAGAGGCATTGCATCTCTGTGATGTGGCTGGACCTATGGAGTAGCCTTTGCAGAAGGCTCAGTTGGTTTCAATGTTATCCACTTTCCAAAAACAGTTGGACATGGGTCTATTTCATGGAATTCTTTTAAAGAAGAGCTTCATATAACTCAAATCTTAAACAGTCCTGAGTCTGAAATGGGTTGTTCCAACCTTATCAAGATGTTCCAAAATTGTTCCAAGCATCTTGGAACCATCCCAAGCTCAAAATGATACATCTTTCAATTGGAAACAGGTGTTTTGGGTTTGAACTGAACAATTTAATCACAAGGTTCTTCCAGGAGGGCTGGACAAGCTGTTTCAAACTCAAAACTAACTTTCTAATTCAAGCACTTTTGTACACCTCTAGTGCTTGTTTCAAATCTCTGATGAGGCGAAGCACCCATTTACAGATCTGCACAGACTTATTAAGGACGTTTTTATACTTCTGTTGGTGCTGTATTTGTAGTCATGAATGTATAAAATTAGAGTTTGTCCCCTTCAGAACTCTGCTGGTAATATAGATCCAAGAAGATACATGTGGTCTTCATGGTAACAACCATTCATTAATGCACTGTCTGAAGTTACAACAGCACTGAAAAGAGTCACTTATGACCACTCCTCACACTTACAACCAATGCAACATCCCCATGGTCAGGGGATCAAAATTCAGGTGCTTGACATATATTTACCATAGTAGCAGTGTCCCAAGGTCAACTGACCACATATATGACCTTCCCAGCTAGCTACCAACAGTGGGGGAAGTTTCACTTAGTAGCCATGGCAAAAAAGGGTGGTAAAATCAATCCTATTTCACTTAACAACCACCTTGCTCAGTGGTGGAAATTTTGGTCCCAGTTGTAGTCATAAATTCGGGATTATCAGTAGTCATTTTTGTCACGAGATCATGATTTTTAAAAAGAAAAGCTCAAACAGGTACCGAATGCTCCTGAAAAATGTTCTAATGGGAGTAACAGTTCAACAGAGGCATCTCTCATTGACAGTGGCAGACTGTCCCTGGTTGGAAATGTACAGGGGACTAAACAGCCCTTCGTCTGGGATGTTTTAATTTCAGTTTCTGCAGAGAGTAGGGAATGGGACTTTAGGATCAAATTGGTCCCTTCCAACTCTAGGGTTGGATGGAAAAGTGAAATTTGTATTGGCTTTCAGACTGGCATGTTTCACTGGTCTTGATTTTTTTGCTACGATCTAATGATGTGCAGTAAGAACGGACTTAATCTGCATTGAACAAGGAAGGTGAAAGAAATATCAGGCACATAAGCTCCCCGCTCCTCCCTGACTCTCGTTCAGTCTGATAAATCCAGAGCTTTTTCAAGCAAAAGAAAGAAAAATACAGCTAAAGGCCTTTCATGTCAATCACAAATGTCTTGCTTCAAGTCACAATGATGTCAGATACATCGTGATGCAAATTATGTCCCTTCCTTTGCAAAGATCCATGGTATCAACTGGGATTCTGCTCCAATTGTCCTTAATTGTTCCTCAAATCCAAACAACCATCTTTCAAGCAGCTATCAAACCTTGGCTTCCTTTTAGCCCTATTTAGCCATCAAAGAAAATGTGATACCTTTTCTTCCTTGTATCATTATCATCATCATCTTCATCATCATCGCCACCACCACCACCACCAAAGTATTGCTGCTAAACTACGTAACAATTACACACAGCAATTTTGCTTCCTGTACCCAAAATCTCCCACTGTCTTATGGTAGATATGGGTGGTTACTGACTATCCATTACTTGTGAGTTTGTTTTGGCTTGGCAGGAGCTGCAAACAGAAGCTGCCATTTACTTAGCATGTCCTTCACGTCAGAAGAAAACAAATGACAAGAAATAAAAAGCAAACATGCTTATCAGCCGGGATGCTACCCACAGCGGTTCTAGATGAAGCACAGGAGGAAGGGAAGATTAAATGGAGATTTCACAGCCCCAGCAGACTGCTAGGTTGACTGCCCAGAAGTCTAGTTTGTCAAGAAAAAGGACTTCCTTGCACCTCTATCCTAGCAAGGTGAAGAGATCAGCATCATTTTCACTATAACTTAACCAACTAGCCAGTGGGGAAAAATCCAATGGTTGAAATTTCTACACTCTTTGTAGAAAAAAAGCCCAAAGGTGCTTTATCAAAAGGCAACTGGACATTGTTTTTCCTTGTGGTGAAGACAGAAGTCATTCTCCTTCCATTCTCCAACATTCATTCAGAACTGAAGAAGCTTCTTGGATGAGAAGCAAAATGTCTTCAGTGAAAAACAAAATTCAGTTGCCTTTCGAAAAAGCACCTTTGGGACAGCCATGACCTGGATAACTAAGAATCCATAACACTCTTTGAAAGGGAATTCCTGCTACAGGCCTGGAGGAGAAGATTGGTAAAAACTGTTGAGTGCTGGATTGAAATTTACGCCATACCAATTTTGTGACTCCACAAAGAGTAGGGGGAGACATATTGGCAATGTTCAGATGAAACTCATCATTACTAATCCTAGCTCCGTGGCAGGCATCAAAAGATATATAGATTGTTGTAAATCAGATCTGTTTAACTGCTCATTTTGCAAGGCAGAATTCTATTCCAGAAGATTTATGTCCGGATTTTGAATAAAATATCTAGACATAAATTCACTAGTCTTTTTAGGGATAGAGAAGGTTTTTACTTACCTTTGAAAATGCACCATGTGCCCAAAAGCTTTGGATTTCTTTCTTTTTATGACTTAGATATCTCCAAAAGCTGCTTCTTTGCAATGCTGCCTGGAATGACCATGTAAAAGCACCGTTGCTGCCTAATTACATGGTGATTCCAGGAACTGCTGCAAAAGAAAAATATGCATCGCATACGTGGGAAGAAAGTCCTGCTCATTTCATATTTTTTTAAAAAAAAATACCAATTTTTTTGGTGAGAAAATGCTAGTTGGACTTTTATCTCTGCTCTAATTATCACCTTTTACCCAAATCCAATGCTTTATATTGCCACTGATTTTACCATTTTCTTTCCTAGTATTCCTCGAAATCTTTTCCCCAATATCAGCTGAAACATCAACCTTTTCTGAGCATTTGCTCAGCCCATGTGCATAAAATTCTCTTTCCAAAACTATTGTTCAACTTTTTAATAGTAAATTATTTTTTTTTGGGGGGGGGGTCAGATTTGCGATGGTGAAAAGACTAACGATTCATACTTGACAGACTTGGAAGTTTGATGATAGCAAAAACAGAGATCAGAGGAGTATTTATTACATACTCATAGATCAATGTTTCTCAACCTTGACAAATTTAAGATGGGTGGACTTCAACTCCCAGAATTCCTCAGACAGCATGCCAGCTGAGGACCACAGCTATAGACATTCACAGGATTGGCTTTTCATTCCCAGTTCTTCTGCCTTCTTACTAGACATTATGTTCAACTCACAACTTCTAGTATAGTAAACTAGTCAACGGCAACCTACTTTGGCTGCAAAACCTTGCAGACATTGCCACTTGGGGCCACCCATTCCTTTTCATCAGCTTCCCGTGCCTCCCTTATCACCTTGACCCTTATTAGTTTCATAAAATGGGTACAAATGTAGGAACTCTCCTTACTTCAACTATTCTCCATACCTGGCTACCTTTGCTCTTAAATGCATCCACTCTGGGTTGTTGTTTTTTTTACAGTGGGCTGTAAACAAAGAAAAAACAAAGACAACAATCACACACACACACACACACACACACACACAAACACACAAATTTCTAATGTCCTGCAGAAGGAATAATAATTTTCCCCCAAGTACAATTTAGGGAATTTATGATATCAGTCAGCAATCTTTTGAGGGGTCCAACTGCAGACTCTTTTCCATGTATGCCATAACGTCTATATGGCATTTAATATTCTATAGTATAGATTCTTTCGTCCTTCATTTGCTTATTACTGCTATTAAGGTAAGTCAAAGTATTTGTCCTTTTTCCTCACTGTAAGCAAAGTTAGCTGCCCCAGTCTCAGAACCACACTGGACTTGGGCAAACTTCAAGGTCAGAGTTTCAAAGTCAGCTTCTACTGGACCTGGTTACTATTTTGGATTCCCAAAAGTAGACTGAATCGTAATTAGCTAAATGGCCTGTGCTCAAACAATCCAGAAAAACCAGGAGGAAAAGCAATCCATTGCTGTGTGAATGCTGTTACTTGGTTTGTAAATGAGCAGGTGTGTCACATGAACTCAGGCATAGGCAAGTAGGTGCTTACAATATTCCACCTGCTAACAATAGACATAGCATAGCCTTTATTCAGCAGCATGAAGCAAGGGCACAATGTTGGAAAGTCCACTTTTCACTAGTTATTCTGAGTTGTTGTTGTTGCTGTGGCTGTTCAGTCACTAAGTTGACTCCAGGGACTATAGCATGCCAGCAAACCTCTGTTCTCCATTGTCTCCCAGGGTTTGTCCAAATTCATGTTCACTGAATAATTGATACTATCTAATCATCTCATCCTTTGCTGTCCCCTTCTCATTTCGCTCCAGTCTTTCCCAACACCAGGATTATTCTGAGACAAACAAAACCGCAGTCCTGAAAATGGCATCCTAAAAAGGAGGGAGACCACCTTTTCAGGAAATTACGTTCAGCATCTCAGAGACAAGAATTTTCTGTAGCCTTCTAGCACCACCATGGCTGTTCTAACACCGACAGAGACTGAATTTCATGCCAAGAAGCAATTTAGGTCCCTTCATCCTGTCGTCTAATGATAACTCCAGGAACTACATAATGAAAATCTACCCTGTTTGGAAAACTGCTCCTGTGTATCTTTTCCACACAGTTTCCCTCTGCTTATATCAAAATTCATTCCTATTTGGAAACTGCTATAGATTTTTTTTTTTTTTTTTTTTGCATTAAGCAGAAAAGAAATGAACATGACTTTGATGATTTCACCATTAGGGGAAAAAATTGTAGAAAAATGGAAAGTCATGTTGCAATCTATGAGTAAGAGGTAAAATTATACATGTAACAGTTATAAAGAAAATTGGAAATGACTTATTTAGAATTTTTATTTTCTAACTTTTTGGCTTTGTCTTTTTTTTCTTGTCTATAAAAGGTAAAAGTTTCCCCGCACATGCGTGCTAGTCGTTTCCGACTCTAGGGGCCAGTGCTCATCTCCGTTTCAAAGCCGAAGAGCCAGCGCTTGTCCGAGGACATCTCCGTGGTCATGTGGCCAGCATGACTAGACGCCAAAGGTGCATGGAACGCTGTTGCCTTCCCACCATAGTGGTCCCTATTTTTCTACTTGCATTTTTAGGTGCTTTCGAACTGCTAGGTTGGCAGAAGCTGGGACGAGTAACAGGCGCTCACTCTGCTATGCAGCACTCGGGATTCGACCCGCCAAACTGCCGACCTTCTAATCGACAAGCTCAGCATCCTTACCCACTGAGCCACCGCATCCCTCTATGTATATGTATATGTATATATGTATATGTATATATATGTATGTATATGTATGTGTATGTATATGTATGTGTATGTATATGTGTATGTATGTGTGTTGTTGTTGTTAGCTGCGAAGTCGTGTCCGACCCATCGCGACCCTATGGACAACATTCCTCCAGGCCTTCCTGTCCTCCACCATCCTCTGGAGTCCATCCAAGCTCACGCCTACTGCTTCAGTGTCTCCATCCAGCCACCTCATTCTCTGTCGTCCCCTTCTTCTATTGCCCTCGATCTTTCCCAGCATTAGGCTCTTCTCCAGTGAGTCCTTCTTTCTCATTAGGTGGCCAAAGTATTTGAGTTTTAGCTTCAGGATCTGGCCTTCTAAAGAGCAGTCAGGATTGATCTCCTCTAGGACTGACCGGTTTGATCGCCTTGCAGTCCAGGGGACTCGCAGGAGTCTTCTCCAGCACCATAGTTCAAAGGCCTCAATTCTTTGGCGCTCAGCCTTTTTTATGGTCCAACTTTCACTGCCATACATTGCAACTGGGAAGACCATAGCCTTGACTATATGTACTTTTGTTGACAGGGTGATGTCTCTGCTTTTTAGTGTGCTGTCTAGATTTGCCATGGCTTTCCTCCCGAGGAGCAAGCGTCTTTTAATTTCTTGGCTACAGTCCCCATCTGCAGTGATCTTGGAGCCCAGGAAAATAAAATCTGTCACTACCTCCATTTCTTCCCCATCTATTTGCCAGGAATTGAGAGGGCCAGATGCCATGATCTTGGTTTTCTTAATGTTAAGTTTCAACCCAACTTTTGCACTCTCCTTCTTCACCCACAACAAGAGGCTCTTTAGTTCTTCTTCACTTTCTGCCATTAGAGTGGTATCATCTGTGTATTTAAGGTTGTTGATATTTCTTCCGGCAATCTTAATTCCAGCTTTTGATTCATCTAGCCCTGCCTTTCTCATGATGTGCTCTGCATATAGGTTAAATAGGCAGGGCGACAGTATACAGCCTTGCCGGACTCCTTTCCCAATTTTGAACCAATCAGTGGTTCCGTGTCCAGTTCTCACTGTTGCTTCTTGACCCGCATATAGGTTACTCAAGAGACAAATAAGATGGTCTGGTACTCCCATCTCTTTAAGGACTTGCCACAGTTTGTTATGATCCACACAATCAAAGGCTTTAGCATAGTCAATGAAGCAGAAGTAGATGTTTTTCTGGAACTCCCTAGCTTTCTCCATGATCCTGCGTATGTTGGCAATTTGATCTCTAGTTCCTCTGCCTCTTCGAAATCCTGCCTGTACTTCTGGTAGTTCTCGATCCACATACTGCTGAAGTCTAGCTTGTAGGATTTTAAGCATGACTTTACTAGCATGAGAAATGAGTGTAATGGTGCGATAGTTTGAACATTCTTTGCCACTGCCTTTCTTTGGAATTGGAATGTAAACTGATCTTTTCCAATCCTGTGGCCACTGTTGAGTTTTCCAAATTTGCTGGCAAATTGAGTGTAGCACTTTTACTGCATTGTCTTTTAAGATTTTGAATAGCTCAGCTGGAATACTGTCACCTCCACTAGCTTTGTTGTTGCTCAGTTTTTCTAAGGCCCACTTCACTTCACATTCTAGGATGTCTGGCTCGAGGTCAGTGACCACCTCACTGTGATTATCAGGGACGTTAAGCTCATTCTTGTATAGTTCTTCTGTGTAATTTTGCCACCTCTTCTTGATCTCTTCTGCCTCTGTTAGGTCCCTGCCATTTTGGTCCTTTATCATGCCCAGTTTTGCATGAAACGTTCCCTTCATTTCTCTAATTTTCTTGAAAAGATCTCTGGTCCTCCCTATTCTATTGTTTTCTTCTATTTCTTTGCACTGTTCATTTAAGAAGGCATTCTTATCTCTTCTAGCTATTCTCTGGAATTCTGCATTCAATTGGGCGTATCTTTCTTTTTCTCCCTTGCCTTTCGCTTCCCTCCTTTCCTCAGCTATTTGCAAAGCTTCCTCAGACAGCCATTTTGCTTTCTTGCATTTCTTTTTCTTTGGGACGGTTTTGGTTGCTACCTCTTGTACAATGTCGCGAACCTCTGTCCATAGTTCTTCAGGCACTCTGTCTATCAGATCTAATTCCTTAAATCTATTTGTCACCTCTACTGTATATTCAACAGGGATATGATTTAATTCATACCTGAGTGGCCTAGTGCTTTCCCCTACTTTCTTCAGTTTAAGCCTAAACTTTGCAAGGAGAAGCTCATGGTCTGAGCCACAGTCAGCTCCTGGTCTTGTTTTTACTGACTGTATAGAGCTTCTCCATCTTTGGCTGCAGAGCATATAGTCAATCTGATTTCTGTGTTGACCATCTGGTGATGTCCATGTGTAGAGCCGTCTCTTGGGTTGTTGGAAAAGAGTGTTTGCTATCACCATCGTATTCTCTTGACAGAATTCTATCAGCCTGTGCCCTGCTTCATTTTGCACTCCAAGGCCAAACATGCCTGTTATTCCGCTTATCTTTTGGCTTCCTACTTTAGCATTGCAATCCCCCATGATGATAAGAACATCATTTTTTGGTGTTAGTTCTATAAGGTGCTGTAGGGCTTCATAGAACCGGTCAATTTCATCCTCTTCAGCACCGGTGGTTGGGGCACAGACTTGGACTACTGTGATATTGAATGGTTTGCCTTGGATTCGAACTGAGATCATTCTGTCATTTTGAGGATTGTATCCCAGTATTGCTTTTCCTACTCTTTTATTGACTATGAAGGCTACTCCATTTCTTCTGAGGGATTCTTGCCCGCAGTAGTATACCTGATGGTCATCTGAATTAAATTCACCCATTCCTGTCCATTTTAATTCGCTGATACCTAAGATGTCGATGTTTAGTCTTGTCATCTCTTGTTTGACCACGTCCAGCTTTCCTTGATTCATGGATCTTACATTCCAGGTTCCTATGGAGAGAACATCTTTACAGCATCGGACTTTCCTTTCACCACCAGACACATCCACAGCTGAGCGTCCTTTCGGCTTTGGCCCAGTCGCTTCACTCTTTCTGGCGCTACTAGTACTAGCCCTCTGCTCTTCCCCAGTAGCATATTGGACGCCTTCCGACCTGAGGGGCTCATCTTCCAGCGTCATATTGTTTTGCCTTTTGGTACTGTCCATAGGGTTTTCATGGCAAAGATACTGGAGTGGGTTGCCATTTCCTTCGCCAGTGGATCACATTTTGTCAGAACTCTCGGCTATGACCTGTCCGTCTTGGGTGGCCTTGCACGGCATAGCTCATAGCTTCATTGAATTATGCAAGCCCCTTTGCCACGACAAGGCAGTAATCCATGAAGGGGATGTATGTGTATATATATATTTGTATGTGTATATATGTATGTGTGTATATGTATGTGTGTATGTATGTATGTATGTATGTATATATATATGTATGTATGTATGTATATATATATGTATGTATATGTGTATGTATGTATATATATATATGTATGTGTGTGTGTGTGTGTGTGTGTGTGTGTGTGTATATATATATATATGTATATATATATATAAAAGGTAAAGGTAAAGATTCCCCCGCACATGCGTGCTAGTCGTTTCCAACTCTAGCGACCGGTGCTCATCTCCGTTTCAAAGCCGAAGAGCCAGCGCTTGCCCGAGGACGTCTCCGTGGTCATGTGGCTGGCATGACTAGATGCCAAAGGCGCACGGAATGCTGTTACCTTCCCTAACAGGCGCTCACTCTGTTACGCGGCACTCGGGATTCGACCCACCAAACTGCCGACCTTCTGATCGACAAGCTCAGCGTCCTAACCCACTGAGATTCTTAATCATCCAGATCATAGTTATCCCAAAGATGATTTTCCATAAGGCAACTGGACTTTCTTCTTGCCTTGTGGAGAAGAATCTTTGGGATCTTTCTTTTCTTCTTTTTTTCTTTTCATTAGTCTACGTATATGAGATTTGTTAGTTTTATCTTTCTCTATCTCTAATAGAATTATTCTAAAGACACATTTATGCATGCAAATGCACAAATACATCCTAGTCAGCCTTGCTAAAGGCAACTTCCTTCAGCTGTCAGTTGCTATAGCTACCTGCTGTTTTGTTTTTTTTTTCCTACCTCCATTTTAACCTCTTCAATGAGCTGCCATCTCCAAAGCTGGTAACTGAAAGAGAAGGGGCAGAATTCACACTGGCCTTTCATTTCTCTCGTTTCCAATGATCCCGAGAGTCATGTCGATAAGTCTATATCTGAGAGCCACAGAAGGCATCAGGGCCTCCCAAAGACTCACTTGTGCATCAAGAAAACAATGCTCCATTCGAGCGATCTGGGTCCTGCTGGAGAAGGAACTGTGTGACAGCTGCAAATAGCAGCGACAAATGAACTAGAGGAAATGCCAAAGTTATATCCAGAGCTTAGAGGAACAACAACTTTAAATTTGGTTTTATTGGGTTAATTGTTATGTATTTATTATATTTGGTTTAATTCTTTTTTAAAATTTTGTATTTTATGTTTTTTTTTATCTTTTTATTGTTGTGAGCCGCCCTGAGTCCTTAGGGAGAAGGGCGGCATATAAATTTAATCAGTTCAATTCAATTCAACTGGAAACCATGACAGGATTACAGAATTAAGGGTATGAAGATGCTGGTTCAGCCAGCTTGGAACCCAGCATATATAACAGCAACCAGACAGTACTGGAGTCAATCGTTTCTTGATTCCCAAAGGAGCTATCTTGGAAACCTGTTCCCCTGCCGTTTATTTCACTCATATGCCCTGGGTGAACGTGAAACTTTGCTTGCAACTTCCGAACAGCTTTCCCCCATTGGAGGTCATCCTAATGCAGGGGATTCAAACTCAATTTCATTGAGGGCTGCATCAGCATTGCGGTTGCCCTCAGGGGGCCGGGTGGGTATGGCCAGGGTGGGCGTGGCCTACTGGGTGGGTGTGGCTAGAGTGGGTGTGGCCTACTGGGTGGGTGTGGCCAGCTCTACATCGTTCACATCAACGGTGCTATGGGGACCTGGGCAGGAGTGGGACAGGTCTGAGGGTCTCTGGCAGAAGGGGGGTCTTAGGGTCTCTGGCAGTGGGTGGGGGCCATTCCCTCACTGTTTCCAGGATGGCTTCGTGGGCCACATGAAACCACTTCTCAGGCTGGATCTGGCCCCCGGGCCTTGTGTTTGACATGTCTGTCCTAATGTGTTATTTTTGAATTATCAGAATCTCAGGAATGAAAGATGATATCTATCATTTCTATTGGGCTACAAGTTGTGGTAGAAAAGTGTCCAGGTACCCTGATCAAGATAGATGTATACAGCCTACAAAAAAATAGGGAGAGGGGGATTAGGTAGGATTCGATCAGGTTTTTGTTTTTTTTTCAGAATGTGCTGTCCCGAACCTGTCCATTTTCAGATCTCAAACTCTCTCGCCCCTAGTTGCTAGGTGAGGAAAGGAATTTACTCAAGGTTGAACAGCTAATAGCAGGCAGGGGAAGAAATGTAAACCAAAATCTCTGAAAAACAAAGCTTGGCTTGGTAGTTTTCACTTTCAATAGGTGGGATGCAGAAGTGTAGTCAAAATCCAGTCCAAAGTTCAGAGACCAAAGTCCGGTTTGTCAGCCAGCCCATGGTCAGAACTGCACAAACAAGACTCCATGAGCAACACACCAGAAGAGAAGATCAGATGCTCCTTTGAAAGGGAGTAACGTGGGCCAGGGCTGTCTCTTAATTCAAGCCGTAGCCAGAGCTCTGTTTAAGCAAAAGAGTTACTCTCATGCTTGGCAAGAAGCCTCATTCAGCATCTTTGCTCTGCTCTCCAAATACGAGGGCTTGGAAGTGGTATATCATCACCTAACTGTTCCACCTATTCTGAGGGTGCCTGTACTTGATAGATGTCAGTTAATTCCTGGCTTGGAATCTCTTGAAGCTGACATCACATGTGTTCAGTTAGAGCAGACATGTCAAGCACAAGGCCCGGGGGCCAGATCTGGCCCACGAAGTGGTTTCATGTGGCCCGCGAAGCCATCCTGGAAACAGTGAGGGAACGGTCCCCACCCACTGCCTTGGCCCTGGCCCAGAGACCCTCCTTCTGCCAGAGACCCTCAGATCTCTCCTGCCCAGGCCCCCATAGGCACCCTTGATGCCAACGATGTAGAGCTGGCCACGCCCACCCAGTAGGCCATACATACTCTAGCCACGCCCACCCTGGCCACACCCACCCGGCCCCCTGAGGGCAACCACAATGCTGATGCGGCTCTCAATGAAATTGAGTTTGACACCCCTGAGTTAGAGTAACTTCTTCCGGGTCAGACTCCTGGACCATGACAAAAATCTCTCTTCGGTACCCCAGAGGTTTAGCTCCAATCGCAAAAATCCATGGAATAACTGCCCATTCCACATTTCTTTTGAATGGGAATGAAATAAAAACAATCACATAGATCCTAAAATAGTTTTTTTAAAAAAATAAAAAAGGACTACAACTGAAAGCCCAACAAACTTTCAAAAAATTGGGGTCACATAGCTTGGCTCATTCTGCACTTTTACTTTGCTCTTTCCTTATTATTCAAAAGAGAGAAGTGTGGTGTGTGTGTGTGTGTGTGTGTGTTTGGGTGGCATCTATACATAACCGAGGTGGGAAAATTCAGAAGATAAAGATTCTCGAAAAATCTTGTGAAAGAGTCCCTTTTTCTTACAAGCTCAGATTAATGTGGCAGGAAAAGCACACTTTAGCCTTTCTCACCATCTCCCTGATTTAGCACAGTCTTGGTGCAAGAAGGCCAGAGAAAATGTTTGCCTTTGAAATGCTATACCTACAGTGCAGAAGCAGCTTCTTCTCAGTGTGGGTGAGAAGGGGTCTCTGTGTGTGTGTGTGTGTGTGTGTGTGTGTGTGTGTGTGTGTGTGTACATGTTGGCTTTGCCCCAAATAAGAGCTAAGGTTAAAATAAGGCGGTGTAATTTACATTTCACCATATTGTGGGAACCTAGCAATTGTGTAACCATGTTGTGTGAAGCAGACCCTCACACCAAGACTCTCTGAGCATGGCATGTTAGATGAATGTAGAGCTGAGTTTTGTTAACCTGGGTTCTGCATGTTGCATGAATTCACCATACAGACATCCCTCAGCTTACAACTACAATTGGGACCAGAATTTTGGTCACTAAGCAAGGTGGTTTTTAAGCGAGTTGCACCTGATTTCATGACCTTTTTTTGTCAGGGTTAAACAAATCAATATAGTTAAGTGAATCATGTGGCCTTTAAGTGACCATGGCTGTGAGGATGCTGTGATGGTCTTAAGTGCAATGACCGGCTGAAAGTCATTTTCTTCAGGGTCTTTGTAGCTTTGAATGGTCGCTAAACAAATGGTTGTTAAGTCAAAGTCTACCTGCATGGACTCTTGGTTTCTTGTACAATGAGCAAGAAGATTGCGAGGGGGAGGGGGGCTGCTTATCTCAACAAAGAACAACAGAGAAAGCTTTTCTTAAGGCCTGGCTGGGCTTCAGACTTTCTACATTTTCCTTTGAGTGGAGATATCGATTTGATTAAAACAATAATGCTTCTCACTTCTACAGCACGTCTTCTGTTAAATAAGCTGTACGAAGCCTTGCAAGGGGATTCAGTGGGACTGTCTCCGGGTTACACACTGGGGAAGGCTGAAGCAAAGGGCTTGGAGATCTCCAAAGTCAACTTCATGAATTCACTACAAAGGGGAAATATGACTCAGTGACAGTCCAGATCGTATCTTGGGCTCTTGGCCATTACGGGGATATTAGCATACAAGCAAGTCCTGGAGGGTAATTCAGTAATCAGTTCTCCTGTTTCCCATGAATTTCTCTCCCCTGAGAATGAGGCCTTTAGCTTATCTCATTAACGTGAGATAACAAATAAGCCAACACAAGGTGAGCCTTGTTCAGCTTCAATGAGGCCCTCTGCATTGTGCAGGCAACGCAATTGGAGGCTCTGAGCCTATGGCAGGTCACTTCATCCAAGACTCTGTGTCCCTCCAAGGCCTCCTCCTCCACCACCAGTTCTGCTTACCAGAAAAGACCTCTCTGTGCAAGATCTTGGAAACCATTTTGTTGGTAAACGTACCAGGGGAGAATTTGGTCCCTTTTGCAAAACTCAGAGGGAGGGTTCAAGATTAACAGAATATAGAAGACCTTGGTGTAGCTTTCATATCTATGCATGATGGTATGTGGGGAAGACCTTGGGAGACACCACAGATGGAAAAACCTCACGTAAAAAGTATCTCAGTCCACTGGAACGGAGAGGACATGGGAAGCACTTCAGAAAGGGCCCTTCCTAGTTTTCTGGAGAGTAAAAGGGAAAGAGGGGAGAAATAATTTCAGTCTTGCAAGATTCTGTAAATGCAAACTTATGATGCAGACAGAGATAATTTTCCTGGTTCTGCTTCTTGTCTAGACAACTTCACAAGGCTAAATGGCTTAGGCCCAGGATATTTGCAGGACCGTCTGTGCATGGCTGAGGAATTCTGGGAGTTGAAGTCCACAAGTCATAAAAGGGCCTAGTTTGAAGACTCCTGCTATAGGCTCTCAGAGTCTCTCTCTCTCTCTCTCTCTCTCTGTCTCTCTGTCTCTCTCTCTCATCTATCTGTCTGTCTATCTATCTCAGACATGTCAAACACAAGGCCCGGGGGCCGGATGCGGCCCACGAAATGGTTTCATGTGGCCCGTGAAGCCATCCTGGAAACAGTGAGGGAACAGCCCCCGCTGCCTTGGCCCTGGACCAGAGACCCTCCTTCTGCCAGAGACCCTCAGATCTGTCCCACTCCTGCCCGGGACCCCATAGGCACCGTTGATGCGAATGATGTACAGCTGGCCATGCCCACCCAGTAGGCCATATGCACTCTAGCCACGCCCACCCAGTAGACCCTGGCCACACCCACCCGGCCCCCTGAGGGCAACCGCAATCCTGATGCGGCCCTCAATGAAATTGAGTTTGACACTCCTGATCTATCTCCATCCTTCAAATGATTTTGAGTACAGTTTAGCAATAACAAGGCTTGAAAAAACACAACAAACAGAAAGAGGAAAAAAAACTGTAAAAAAAAGAGAGCAATTTCTGACTTTAATTCAGATCAAACCCTAAAAATCAATGGCCCTTTGAACTGGACTAAATTATAGCAAACAGTGCTTCTATAATCATAAGCCAATCACTGAAACATCAAAACCTAAGGTTGCATGTTCATTTCTTTCAATTCCGGGGGGGGGGGGGGGGTCCATAAGTGGTTTCCAAATAGAAACAAATCTAGATGAAGTCCTCTCTTGAATCAAAGCAATCCATTTCACCATCTCTCCATTAATTTCACCATCGATTCTTGCATTGTGGATATATGTGAGTCCTCCCATCTCTGCACACGCCATCTAGGTCTAGGATATCAGACCTGCCTCAGCCTGAACTCCTAAGTAAGAGCAATCCTTAACTCCATTTACTGAGAAAGGTATAGTCCACTGGAAGTCAAGTGAATTACACTAATGCCCAGGCAGAACTGAGAAATCACACGCCTAACCTTTCCCTCCCTTAGTTGCCTTCGATCATTGGGACCCCACTCTTCAATCACATTCAAACGAGATGCTTTTAGAATGGTCATTCCAGGTGTAGGTTTGGTATGCAGCTGCACTCTGGTTGTCCTTGAAGCCCGTCTTGGAGAGATACAGTAAACTTTCATTTCCCTCAAAGCATCCCCCTCTCCCATCCAGCCCCCCACCCAGTGTTCATGGCAGCTGATACTGAATGGTTACGAAGCACAGCTTATTTTGAAACCATACTTTCCCCCAATGTCAGGCAAAAAGAATCAGGATCATTCATAAGGCTGCAGCATAGGAGATTTATTCAAGCCTATACAACAAGATTCTGTCAGCTAAAATTTAACAGTAAATTGGTGCCAAATAAGGGTTCACAGAATTCAGGAGTGGCTGGACTTGGGTCTCTTTTGATAATGCAAGGATTCTAAACTGATGATGCTCTTAACTCCACCATCCCCAGCTCTGCCTGCTCTTATCCTATCCCTAGATTATCTAAGCCACCTTGGCCTCTTAAAAGACAATAGGGCTACACCACTTCAAGAAAAAAAAAAGATCATCGACATTCTTCTAACATTACTGGAAATCTGAAACATCATTCTTAGAACTCAGGTAACTTTTTCCCATGCTGCTTAGATACCATCTGCCCCCTCCAATGCCCTTCCTTGGTTGTGGTCAATGAGTTTTCATGGATGAGTCCTATCCCCCCAGGGCCCCGGCGCGTGATGACTCTGCAAATGAAAAAACACATTACCCTCTTAACCGCCCAGCTACACTAACATTTTATATCTAGGTGCCTTGGGGTTTTAATTGAATGTCAAACATAATTTGAGGAAGGTAACGGAGAGTTTGAGATACTGCCCTTGGAAAGCAATTCAGTGGTTGCAAATTACTTGCAGGCTTGTAGCAAAGAAGGATGAGAAATTTCACCCCTCGCCTTCTCATGCCATTCACCAGAAGGACGGGACAATCTCACCATAGGGAGAGCACAGTGTTGTTGGCAGTTGAAGCTGGGCAGACTTCACTTCTTTTACGCATGAACTGTAACTTCCTTCCACCTGTCCATCAAGGATAACATCTCGTATGAGTCGTCTTTCCCAACTGAGATTAATTTCATGTCACTCTTCTCAGATAGACTCCAGTAGAATACTCATCATAGATAGTATTTTCTACCTGGAAAGATGATGGTTTCAAATTCAGCCAGCCAAAGGCATCTCGAGAAGGTCAGAAAAACATGGAAAATTGGTCATCCAACTGGGTCCCAGTTGTCTCTCTCACACCCTTCTTTCAGGACCTGTAACACCTACTCTCAATAGCAATAGCAATAGCAACAACACTTATATACCACCTCAAAGTGCTTTACAGCACTCTCTGAGCAGTTTAATGTCAGCAAATTGCCCCAACAAACTGGGTCCTCATTTTACCAACCTCAAAAGGATGGAAGGCTGAGTCAATTTTGAGCCCCGTCAGGATCAAACTCCAGGCTGTGGGCGGAGTTTGCTTGCAATATTGCACGTTTAACCACTGTGTTACCATGGCTCTCAGCTGTAGGTTTGTAATTAAACAAAATAATGGAAATATATCTCCAAATGTACTACTAAACATCCATACCAATTGTTACTCGTGGCAAAAACCCTCTTTCAATTTTCCAATCTCTGAGTTGTTGGAGAAAATGGAATGTGGAAGGAGAAGGAAAGAGAAGCTACAAAGAAAGAGAAGTCCGGAAGCCAAATTCCAACTAATTGATATTCTACCGAGTTCTCCATCCCAATCCTGGCTGGGGAATTCTGGGAATTGAAATCCATGCCTTTTAAAATTGCCAAGTTTGAAAAACACTGGTTTATAGGGTAATCAAACTAATCTTTCTCTGGCTAGTTTCTCCATGGCCGTAGAGGTCCTTCCTGTCAATTTACTGCATAAATGAACAGTTTTTAAATACATTTGTGGGAAATCTGTGTTTACATCTCCACTCCTTTAACACTTTTTTTTTTATTTGAAAACTTTGATGGAACATTTGGGAAGTTGGTGAACGGTGAACTAAATTCTGATCCATGTATCCTTCCAAGTCAATACTAGAATTGTGGTTCTTGGCACGGTTGTTTTCTTGCAGATATTTCATTATCCAAGTTGGTGATATCAAACCCCACAAGAAGGGAGTGGGATTTGCTTTTAGTTTATAAAAACAAAAAAAATTGGCTTGCCTTATTTCAGTGGGAGTTTTCTGTTTGGTAGTTCCTTAATTGGGCTGTAGTTTACTGCTGGTTTGTTTTGAGTTGCTTGTTGTTCGATCAGGGTATTGTTTACTGCTTGATTGTCAGGTATTAATCTGGGTGTTATTCTCTGCTTATCTGGCTGCTGATTGCTGGCAAGGAGGACTTACCGTCTTTTACTTTTTCGATTGTCTCTTTTGAATGGTATGTAGATGTTGCTCGTCTCTGTGTACCTGTTGATGGCTGACTAGTCTGAGTGCTTCTTCTGTTGGTAATATTGGAATCCCTTAACTGGAATTTCTCCAGTACACATAACAACAACAACAAAAGATTTTTAGAAGGCACTTTGAAAGGGATGAAGTCTCTCAAGGGGCCTGCAAGGCCACAGGACTTGGTAACTTGGCATGATGATGAATCCAAATTAAATGGTGGTGGGAAACCAAAAAAAAAAAAAAAAAATCTCTAAAGCAGACATGTCAAACACAAGGCCTGGGGGCCAGATCCGGCCCGCAAAGTGGTTTCATGCGGCCCACAAAGCCATCCTGGAAACAGTGAGGGAACGGCCCCCTCTGCCTTGGCCCTGGCCCAGAGACCCTCCTCCTGCCAGAGACCCTCAGATCTGTTCCACTCCTGCCCAGGCCCCCATAGGCACCCTTGATGCAAACGATGTAGAGCTGGCCACGCCCACTCAGTAGGCCATACACAGTTTAGCCATGCCCACCCAGTAGGCCACACCCACCCAGGCCATACCCACCCGGCCCCCTGAGGGCAACTGCAATGCTGATGCGGCCCTCAATGAAATTGAGTTTGACACCCTTGCTCTAAAGGATATTATCTGCCACTGCTAGAAGATGCATCCAGCCAGAAGTTCATAAAGTACCACCCATCCCTTTTATAATCTAAAAATTAATCAATGAATGTAATAAATATGTTTTTAGTTAGTGGTAATAATAAGAATTATTAGCTTAAATATGAATGTTATTGCTTGACAGATAGTAGGTATTAAGAGAAAAAGACAGGAAGTATTAAATGTTGAAATAGGAGGAATTTTGATTACCAAATTTAAGATATCTGGAAGTTACCAGAAAATAAGAATATTATATTGTATTACTAATTAGTTGATATAAGATGGTGATAACTCAAATAGATAAGACCTGTATTCTGAATATTAGATCTTGTGATGAATTGTGATAAAGGGAATTGGGGTTATTTAAAACTTGAAAATTATAAATATCAAACGTTAAATATAAATATTAATGGGAAACTAAAAATGGGGAAAAATTAACCAGGACATTGATTGTCTAAAAAGATTGAATGTTAAGACAACCAGGATATGTATAAATTAAAAATTATTGATAAATGTAAGACAGTTATTTTTTATTTAATCGATATAATAAGAATTGTATTAATTTAAAGATGAGACAGTAAATACTAAGGGGAAAAGAGAGGAAACACTTAATGTAATAGTTTGAGATCTGTACTAAAGATATTTGTATGTTATTGAATTATTGACCAACTCAGCCGCCACGTTGCTTTTCAAATATTTAAATGTAAAACTAGAAAACCAATAAAATTTTCTTTCTCAGGAAAGAAAATTTTAATTCTTCAATTCTTCATGTACTGTCCATCTTTCAAAATAAGCAAATGGCCTCATTCCATCTGTTTAATAATGTGGAAGGTCTGAATTGAAGCTCCTTTGTATTCTGGCTTAGAATAGTAAGCACCTGGACTGTCACAGTCGGGATAATTTGCACAGGAAAAGGGGTTATTTTCTTCATAAATTGTTTTCTTCTCTACCATTGCAGAGCAAGGAAAAGTCTTGTGCTCACTGATTCTTCACTACCAAGACAATCAACAGGGAATAACTAGGAGTGACTCAGCCCATAACTATTTCAAGAAGCACCAGCTTCTTACTTGAAAAATGAACTCATATTCAAGGACGGGCAACACAATGCAACGTCAGGAACAGGACTCTTAAGATTCTTAGAAAGGGACCATGGGGGACTGGTCAACCCTCACTATAGTTCAGGGGTTTTCAAACGTGGCCCTTTTATGATTTGTGGACTTCAACTCCTCACGCTGGCTGAGGAATTCTGGGAATTGAAGTCCACAAGTCATAAAAGGGCCACATTTGAAGACCCCTGCTTAGTTCACTGAAGGATCTGCAATGCAAGATGCCCTCCTGGATTGTAGTCCAGCTCTTGGCTTCAGTACTTGCAAGTGAAGGATCAGAAAGATTCCAGAGCATTTTTTTTTTCAGATTAATGACTTTTGTTCCATGCTTAAGCTTTTATGAGCTATTTTGTCTTCAGCTGAAGCTCACCAAAGCTGATGCCTTTTAATAAAATTTGTTTGCCAGAAATGGTGCTGTCAGACTCCTAATTTATACCTAACGTGGCCATCCTCCTGCAATGTCTAAGTGAAGAAACATCTCCAGCGTTCAAGGTGTTAGCACTCTGTACAGCATCTCTTTCCGTGAAGAAGTTTCCTTGACTGTTTACAATGAATCTCTTCCTTTGTTGTTGTTTTTTTTAAACAAAATCAGAATTGCTTACAACAGTATCACAACAGTACACAACAGTATCACAACAGATTACGCTAGTCTTTCCTTCTTCTTTGGACCTCCTGGGAATTCCTCTGAAATAAGTCTTTCCAGGCAGCACTGTGGAAAATAATCTTGGCCTGCTGGTGTTGTACACACTCATAAAGGTTCAACAAAACTGAAATGAGGTCCCTTGGTCACAGCGTACATTTTTAAGAAAGCAAACAAAACCACAAAAGTAAACAACTACTCAGTAGATTCAGTGGCGTAGCGTGGGAGGTGCAGGGGGGGCCGGCCGCACCGGGCGCAACATCTGGGGGGGTGCGCTCGCACTCGCAGCTCTCTGCCCCTGCCTGGCTCACTCACTCTCTTTCACTGCAGTGCTGGCTGTGCGAATCCGATCCGAGCCGCCGGGTTGCCGCCCACTGTGGAGGGGAGGGGGGGTGCCAGGCGTGCAGTGCGGTGTTAGGGGGTTAGGGGGCGCAAATTACTTGCCTTTCCCCGGGTGCTGACAACCCACGCTACGCCACTGAGTAGATTTGTTTGCTTACTGGGTCAAGGAGAAATACCAGCCAATCTTTTTGGCAGGCAGTTGTCCCATCCTAAATTCCTTGGAGACGGTCACTTCCAAATCTCTTTCCGCGGAAATATGGGGCAGCATTATTTTGCATCCCTGAACGTATCCTTTATTTTTATTATCGTTATTATTTAGATAGGATATATTCTGGAACATGTTCCGTGTAACCATTCCAGGGTGATGCCAAAGGAGCAAATAAAATAAAAATCATTAGCCTACTGTAATAAAGGACAACCAATTAGTAAAACAATAAAATAAAAGAAATAATAAAGCTAACAGAGCACATGAGAGGTATTTTGGACAGCAGGCTGGAAACTCAGAGAACGTAAGCGAAAACATTTGAAGAACGGTTACTGGAATTGGATATGTCTAGTTTAATGAAAAGAAGGACTTGGGAATGACATGATAGCAGTGTTCCAATATATGAGGGGTTGCCACAAAAAAGAGGGAGTCAGTCTTATTCTCCAAAGCACCTGAAGGCAGGACAAGAAGCAACAAATGGAAACTAACCAAAGAGAGAAGCAACCTAGAACTAAGGAGAAATTTCCTGACAGTTAGAACAATTAACCAGTGGAAAAACCTGCCTCCAGAAGCTGTGAATGCTCCAACACTGGAAGTTTTTAAGAAAAGATTGGACAACCATTTGTCTGAATGCTTGAGCAGGGGATTACACTAGAAAAGCTCCAAGGCCCCTTTCAGCTCCATTATTTTGTTATTCTGCTAGAGTTCGAGTTCGTCTTAGGATGGTTAACCTTAGACCAGTCCCTCTCTTCCCCTAGGAAGAAGTGAAAAACTTGCCTAGAAAACCGTGGAACTGGTCCTAGACAGATGCTGGAGTCAAAACTGACTCCAAGACACAATAAAAACACATATGATTAAAAGACAGGGGGAAAAGGTCAGGAGGAAGATCACATACATTTATTCATCAATTTACACTTATTCTGTTGCACAACATCTTTCTTGCCCTAAAGGAAGTCTGCCAAAATTCTTGCTATGAACCACTGACCTTTTCTAAACTCTCAAAGCTGGTTGGAGCACCCCAGAAATGCAACCCATTTTTATCCTTTCTAGAAATGGTGTCTCATTTATAACACCCTACATATCCACAGAGAGCCACAATGATACTAGCATGATGAACTCTGCATTGTGACATCTACCTTTTCATACATGTTGCAATGCTGCACCCAAGTATTAAGGGTGGAGTTTATATTCTGTTCAGGGACCTCCTCGTTTTTTTTAGGGGATGTCCATGACAACTTTCCCCAATTCACACCCTTCTTTCAAATGGAATGGGACAAATCGCCACAAACAACTTGCTGTGGCCAACTCACCATGGCCAACTCACTGTGGGACAACTTGTCGCAGGACAATTTATCAATTCAATTTAATTATTTTTAAAAAAATATGTGGCAAGTTGACCATGGCGAGTTGGCTGTGGCAAATGGACCATGGTGAGTTGGCCATGGTGAGTTGGCCACAGCGAATTGTCATAGGCCTTCTTTCAAAGGTTCCTTCCAGTTGCAAGAGCTGATGGAGCATCCAAGCCAAAATGTCTAGGAATGCCAAATTGATAAAACTTGAGACAGGTTATATCATGGCAACTGGACCGAAATTTGTTAATCTGAGACATTTTGTTACTCATCCAAGTAACTTCATCAGTCAAAATAAAAAAAAATAGTTAGGCAGAGAGTCAAAGAGTCATTGGAATGTACCAACTTTTGACCCATCAACTGCAGGGGTTTCTCCCCAAAATGTATTGAAATATGTTAATGAAAACCCAATCATCCAGGACAAAATTATCTAAAAAAGGTTAAAACATGGCAACTGGACCAAAGTTTGTTAATCTGAGACGTTTCGTTACTCATCCAAATAACTTCCATCAGTCAAAGAAACAATGGAGGTGACCAAGAGAAGCAGAAAGCAAAGAGGCTCCAGAAAGCAAGTTAGAGTGAGGGAAGATGGATGTTTCTGCAGCTGTATATAAAATCCTCAACTTATGACCAGTCACTTAGTGACTATTTGAAGTTATGACAGGCCCTCCAAAAGGATCCCATTTTTTAAGTTGCCTTTGGCAACTGTCTTAACTTTACAGATATTTGCAGTGTTTTGCAGTCACATGATTTTCTGGGTTTGTTTGTCTGTTTCTAGTGTATACTTCCAGTTTTCAACAAAAAATGCCCAAGGGGTAAAATGGATTTGCTTAATGACCACCATGTTCACTTAACAACTACTATAAGAAAGGTTGTAAAACTAAGTCTAGTTACATGGTGAGCTGCTTAACAACTGAAATGAATTATGACTGTAACTGCAATCTCAATTATAGTCCTAAGTTGAGAACAACCTCTACCTGAAATGACAATCTCTTTCTTTATTTCTCAGTTGTCCATAATTGATGCCAGCTCCATCCCACAGATGTTGGCAACCTTAAATACATGTGTGTGTGTGTATCTGCATCCATCGTACATATGCATTGTTCATAGATGCTTTTCACAAAGAATTTTTGTATTATTTTCTCTCTCTCTCTCACACACACACACACATACTGGCCCCAATGGGTGCACTATTTTTTTACTTTGGAGAACCAATCACAAAACATCATCTCACAGCACAGCCCTGTTCTGATTTGTGCTAACAGTTTGTAAAATGAAAATGAGTTAAGTGCACAACAAAAGACAAATCAGCTTGTTCCCCACCCTTGCTTCATACAGAGAGCAGTTGATGACGCCTTCTCCCTGTAATGCAATGTGTCTGAAAAACCCCAAATTTTGCGCAAATAGTTTAAAAGCTACATCTGGCCCTCTTCTCCTAGCCCTAGGTATGGCATTTCAGCATTCCAGCATTCGAGACAAAGCTCAAGGTCTTTAGAAAAATAAATGTTAGAGCCGGGAGGATGAAGGGAAAGGAAAAGAGAGAGAAAAGAAGACACAGGAAGAAGAACCCAATCCATGTTTTTTTTTTTTTTTTTAGGATGCGAAACTGGTGAAATCTGGCCTAGGGAGAAGAAAGCAGCAAAAGAGCTGGTTGAGGACAAGACCAAATGATATGAGAGGCATAAAACAGAGAAGGCTCCAGAAGGAAAAATAGAGGAGACCATTCCCCAGGAAATCCTTTGAATAAGGTGACGCCAACCCACATTGTCTCCGTGAAAAAATAATCAAACTAAGGAAATATGCCCCTCAGTCAAAGGAGACCCCTGCCTTGAAATATTTAGCCAGCAACGTGCATAGCTTAATGTCTGTGGAGATTCTCAGTCATCCAGGTCATAGTTAACCCAAAGGTGCTTTTTCACGAGGCAACTGGACTTTTTCAGGAGGCAAGTCCAGTTGCCTCGTGAAAAAGCACCTCTGGTATTTAGCAAGTAATGTTTGCTAGGAATACAGATAGTCCTCGATTTACGACAGATCCTTTAGTGACCATTCAAAGTTACAGTGGCACTGAAAAAAAGTGATTTGTGATCATTTTTCGCACTCATGGCCGTTGCGGCATCCCCATGGTCACATGATTTACATTTGGATGCTTGAAAATTGGTTCATATTTATGACGGTGGCAGGGTCCCGGGTCAGGTGATCTTTTTGCAACCTTCTGACAAGCAAAGTCAATGGGGAAGCCAGATTCACTGCACAACTGTGTGACTCACCTAACAACCTCGGTGATTCGCTTAACAAACGTGGCAAGAGAAGACGTAACATGGGGCAAAACTCACTTAATAAATTTCTCCCTTAACAACCTAAAGCAGGGATCTTCAAACTTGGCCGTTTTATGACTTCTGGACTTCAACTCCCAGAATTCCTCAGCCAGACACACTGGCTGAGGAATTCTGGGAGTTGAAGTCCACAAGTCATAAAAGGGCCAAGTTTGAAAGCCCCTGACCTTAAGGTTGGGCGTGCTCGTGGTCATACGGTGAGGACTATCTGTAGTCGCCAGAGGCAAATGGCCATCGCAGAGAGTCAACCGTCCCCTTCCCACCTGTCCTTACCGTGCTTAATCTCTGGAGAATATACATCATTCGCATTCCCAGAATGCAATTGGGTCACGCAGCAGTTGTTTCTGCTGCTGGCGGTGGTGGCTGCGGGGGGCGTCAGGGCATTGGAAAGTGTCTGGTTGACCACTGGAGGAGCCGGCAAGGTTCGGGGTGCCTGGCAGGTGCAGCCCGTTTGTGAGAGACTGCAGGGCTGGCTGGCCCCCGGCCGAAGGCAGTCCTCCAGCCACCGGCAGAGCACACTGCAGGTGAACTGGCTGGAGTTGTTGTTGTTGATCAGGAGGACTTCGACAAAGCGGAACTCCACGGCTTCGGGGGGCAGCAAGCGGCTGGCTGCTTCGGGCTCCTCCGCCAGGCAGAGCTGCACAAAGTTCTTGTCGAAATGAAAAAAGGCAAAGGGCCCCCCGCCTTGGCAAAGCTCCAAGCCCGCTTCCTCCTCCTCTTCCTCCTCTTCCTCTCTCCCCTCCTGGGGAAAGGCGGTGGCTCTGGGCTGGCTGCAGGTGTCATTGGAGAGGTAATGGTCCAGCGGAAGCACCATGGGCGAGTAGTGGGTACAGACCTGCTCCTCCCGGTTGAACTTGAGATATAGAGAGTATTTGGTGGGATCTGGGTTCTCCAGGGTCCATGAGCAGCCGGTGGAGACAGTGGGGAAGAGGTCCTTCAAGGAAAAGGATCCGTAGAGGACCCCGGAGGCCAAGGCGGAGCAAGCACTTGGAGCCGGATCAAAGCCCCAGGACAGCCACACCAGACACGATATCACAGACAGTAAGAATGGTCCAGTAGGGTTCATCCTATGACATTTGCCCTTCGGGAGAGAAAGAGAAAAAACGGTTACGCCAGAGGATGGGGAGAAGCTGCCGCAGGGTCCGTTTCCCTTGCTGCCACGCAGCCCTGCAAGGTGTAAAGGTAGGACTGGTGTATTTATTTTATTTATTAGATTTTTATCCTGCCTTTATTACTTTATAAGTGCAGTAACTCAAGGTGGCAATCCTAAGTAATACTCCCCCTGTAACGGAGTCAACAAAGCTTTTTAAAATTTGCATTAAAAAAAAATCAGAACGTTACCTCTATTTTTTAATTCTGGGAGGAGGAGGAGGAGGAGGAGGAGGAGGAGGAGGAGGAGGAGGAGGACAGCATAATCAGACTTGCAAGATTTTGTTATTTTAGCCAACCTTAATAAAAAATAGCTCTAGCCTTCCTGCAGAGTTGATTTCCCAATCTGGTTTATCTACTGGGGTTGAGACATACTTTGCTTCCCCATATTTCACCTCCCAGAGGTTCTTCATTTGGAAGCAGCTCAGACAGATGCCTCCCTAATTCGGAGGAGGAGGAGGAATCTTTTGAAACCATTTCAGCTTCTCTAGATTTTCCTCCAAATTTGAGACATCTCTTTCTAAACTAAGGGAGAAGTGAGTTGATTGTCACACTTTCCATAAGTGGGGACATTCTGTTTTCATTAAAAAAAAACCAACCCTAGACCAAGGGTAGGCAACCTCGGCTCTTTTATGACTCATGGACTTCAACTCCCAGAGGAACTCCATGAGTCATAAAAGTCCATGTCATAAAAGAGCCGAGGTTGCCTACCCCTGCCCTAGACCAATGGGTCCCACAGCAGAAGCAAGACAGATCATGTCTAGAGGCTGTTTGGAGATCCACACGCAAAGCATCATGACCTTCTCAGATGAACATTAGGCTCAACAATGCCTTTGCTTTCCAGGGGCCCTCTCGCTCCTCCCTCCCAACTTACTTTCTTAAAGAGATAAAGAAAGTAAGCCTGACTTGATCTTCCCAAAGGACAGTCCCGCAGCCTGCTCTTAATAATACATACAGATTTATTATTTCAATGATCTCACTTCTCCATTCATCAGACTTCCATGACAGTAAAAAAAAAAAAAAGCCAAAACAAAATATGCTGTGAGGCTGTGATTGAACCTCTCCCTCTGACATGCATCAAACTTTTGGTGCACCTAAAAAAAGGGAAGAGCTTCAATCACGCTGTTGCAGCCAATAACTTGACTTTTCCTACCAAACCCTGAGGATGGTCCTAACTTGAAAGCAATGCAGAAGTGCCTTCTGACCAACCAAGGGGCATTCCTAGAAGAACTCCTGTAGATCTCAGATCCCAGAGAATTTCAGATTTATGACTGGTCTTTCCTCTGATGGTCTGATTCTAACTTATTGAGAACTTGAAACCTGAAACCCATACCTCAAAAAGTCCCAAGAAAGCAAGTGGCAAACAGCATTAGAAGAGTAGCTGTCTCATTTTGCCTAAATTTTCTGTTCTAACATCAAGGATTGTCCATGAAGAGCCCACGGCAACTGAGAAATTATTATAAAGAAGGTGACTTTGTCCATATCTTTCCCCCCCGCCCCGTCCCAAACACTGAAACAGATACTGCATAGAAATGATGCCCAGAGGGTTGAAATAACAACCAGCACACCTGGTTCTAAGCAAGAGAAGATACTTTTATTCAGGTAAAAGTCATGCAATAAAGCTTTTGAAGGGATTGTGACCCTGCTGAAAACAAAGGGGAGATGGAAGGATGGGATCTTCCCCACCTAAAGAAGAAGCAGGTTAGAAATGCAGGCAGTCCCCGATTTGTAACTACAATAGTGATCAGAATTTCTGTTTGCTAAGCAAGGTGATTGTTAAGTGAGTCACGGCCGATGTTATGAGCTTTTTTTTTTTTTTTTGCCATTGTTGAGAAGTCAATCCCTGCAATTGTTAAGTGAATTGTATGATCGTGAAGTGAAGCTGACTTCTCCCGTTGACTTTGTTGTAAGCCAACTAGGAAGATCACAAATGTTGTTCAATATCTGCCAGATGCCAAGTGCTTGATTTTTTAACATGTGACTATGGGGGATGCTGCAATGGTCATAAATGTGAGGACTGATCACATGTCAATTTTTTTAGTGCCTTGGAAACTTGGAACAGTTGCTAAACAAATGGCTGTGAGTTGAGGACTTCCTAAAACAGGGGTGAGGAACCTTGGCAGCTTTTATGACTTGTGGACTTCAACTCCCAGAATTTATGCCAGCGTCTTATCCGCTATAGGAAGCCATGGAGATGAACTTGAGGGAAATTTTTAGAAAGTGTTACCACAACAAAAAGAGCAGAATTCCCAGGAGAAGAGGTAGTGTTAGGAAGAGGGGAGGAAAAAGATGAGCAAAACCTGCAAGATTCTATTCACACAGCCTAGCTCAACAAAGCTTAGTTCTAATCTTCTTACTGAGTCTGTTTCCTGTGCTGGACAACCTTGAAGAGCCGACGTTCACATAACCAACAGGAATCATCTTGTCTCTCTTTAGAAACCAGGGGGCGCGGAAGCCAAGGGCCGCTTGCCAGCATGGAGCAAAGCGAGACCGATCTGAGATCGGTCTAGATCAGACATGTCAAACACAAGGCCCGGGGGCCAGATCCGGCCCGCAAAGTGGTTTCATGTGGCCCGCGAAGCCATCCTGGAAACAGTGAGGGAACGGCCCCCACTGCCTTGGCCCTGTCCCAGAGACCCTCAGATCTGTCCCACTCCTGCCCAGGCCCCCATAGGCACCCTTGATGCAAACGATGTAGATCTGGCCACGCCCACCCAGTAAGCCATACGCACTCTAGCCATGCCCACCCAATAGGCCACGCCCACCCAGGCCATGCCCACCTGGCCCCCTGAGAGCAACCGCAATGCTGATGCGGCCCTCAATGAAATTGAGTTTGACACCCCTGGTCTAGATGGAAATCAGGATAGGGCAGGGGCGAGGAACCTTGGCTCTTTTATAACTCGTGGACTTCAACTCCCAGAATTCCTGAGCCAGCCACGCTGAGGGGAAAGGGAGAGGTTTCCAGGCTGAGCCATGCTGGCTCAGGAATTCTGGGAGTTGAAGTTCACGAGTCATAAAAGAGCCAAGGTTGACTACCCCTGGCCTAGGCCTAGGCCACTTTATGACTCGTGGACTTCAACTCCCAGAATTCCTGAGCCAGCCATGCTGAGGGGAAAAGGAGAGGTTTCCAGGCTGAGCCATGCTGGCTCAGGAATTCTGGGAGTTGAAGTCCACGAGTCATAAAAGAGCCAAGGTTACCTACCCCTGACCTAAAATCTTAAACTACATCTTTTCTCCCTGATGTCTAATTAAAACAACAACTTTGCCTTCAGAAATTGTGGGTGCTTCGTCACTCAAGGTTTTTAAGAGACTGGACAGGCACCTGTCTGAAATGATATAGGGACTCCTGCCTGAGCAGGGGGCTGGACTAGAAAACCTCCAAGGTCATATCCAGCTATATTCTGATTGATTGAATTAAAAATGTTCACTGAGAGCAAAATACTTCTCCAGCATCCTTCAGTTTGCACAGCTGCAAAAGGTAAAAGGCTAGGAGTTTTTTTAAAACCCATTGATCAATATTAAATGTTACTGATTATTACAGAAATATCTTTCTTTGTGCAAAGGAAATGGAATTAAAAAGAATCCTGGCTTGTATTCTGGTGTGTTCAAACACAGACATTTGTTTGTAGCAGGACCATCCAGAATCATACTGAGAAGTCATTATGATCATGATTTATCACTTGTTGCTTCTATGTACACTTAGAGCTTCTGCACCAGAGACAAATTCCTTGTGTGTCCAATCACACTTGGCCAATAAAGAATTCTATTCTATTCTGTTCCCTTCCCTTCCCTTCCCTTCCATTCCATTCCATTCATGTTTGTCAACCTAAGACATTTAAGATATATGGACTTCAACTCCCAGAATTCCCCAGCTAGAATTCTGGGCATTGAAATCCACATATCTTAAAGTTGCTTAAAGCATTTGTTCTTCCATGGGACAAAAAGAAGAAGAAGAAGAAGAAGAAGAAGGAGAAGGAGAAGGAGAAGGAGAAGGAGAAGGAGAAGAAGAAGAAGAAGAAGAAGAAGAAGAAGAAGAAGAAGAAGAAG
>JAKJMR010000467.1:926374-957459 GCA_024449315.1 Daboia siamensis
ATCTATCTATCTATCTATCTATCTATCTATCTATCTATCTATCTATCCAGTGCTTTTTTTGTAAAAGAAAAAGGTGCCGGAACTCACACGTCATACAACCCGCCTTGCCTACCCTACAAGGTTCCATCCAAAAAAGGTGCCGGAACTCCATTCTGAGCGTTCTATGAGAAAAAAAGCAATAATAATAATAATAATAATAATAATAATAATAATAATAATAATAATAATAATAATAATAATAATACAAGCCAAAAGTTCCAGAAGGTGCATTACTGCACATGCTTTAATCGTGTCCTTTCATTAACTGGACATTTTTATTATGGTGAAACAGGTTCTTGTAAGAAAGCCGAGACTTAAAGGTCCTGCAGTAGAGACAGTTCTTGACTTACAACCACAACTGGAACTGGACCTTCCATTGCTGAGTGATATGACCATTAAGTCGTCATGTGTCTTCACCCAATTTTATGTTTTTTCCTATTAACTTATTTGTCAGAATTCAGCTAGGAAGTTTGCAAATAGCGGTCACGTGACCCAAGCAGGCTACAGATGCTGCAAATGTGAATCGGCTGCCAAGAGTTGGCCCTGGGATGCTGCAATGATCATAAGTGTGAGGACGAGACTTAAATCACTTTTTTCAGTGCTTTCCTAACTTCAAAAGGTTGCTAAGCAAAGGATTATTTCAAGGACGATCTCTAATGTGTGTTACTGAATTATATACCACGAAACTGGTATCTACTACATACAAATGAATCTACCATGCCTGGATTATTGCTGATAAGGTCACTGTGTTACTAGAAAGACAGTTGTGTACCAGATCCAAAAGCTGATTTGTTCTCAAGTTGTCAAAACTCAAGTCTTTGCATCTATCAGCATTAAGGAAAGCCTGGGCAATACCATTCCATGAGGACAAGGTTTGATTTATTCTATAAAAAAATGAACTCCAGTAAGGTTCACACTGTCGTAATTATTGTCACTTAGTTGTTGGTGGTGTTGGTTTTTTGTCTGCATCTTTGGTGGGTTTATTTGTATCATATATTCTTGTGTCGTGCATTTTCCATTTTATTTTTTCTTCTCTGCCGTAGTTATATTAAAGCAGTAAAACTGAGAGACTGGAACAAGCATGACTTATGGACTATTGTACTCCCCCCCCCTCTCATTTTTCTTCCTCTTATTAAAATAAGAGATTACATCACCCATATTTGCAGCCTTTTTTTTTTTTTTTTTTACAAAACAAAATATGTGTTTCTCATTTTCTCCACATAGAGATGAAGTCCCTTTAACGCCAAGCTCCTTCACCATGGCAGGCAATATGCAGCACCAGACCTGGTTGAGACAGTCACGTCAGATCTCTCCCTGCTGGAAACAGCCAGGGGCTCAGGCTGTGGACCCCCACCAGCTCCCTTCCCATTAATTCCTACCCCCTCTGAGAGCCAGAGGCAAAGAAAACGGGAGAGGCAACAGAGCCCAGCCCAGCTCCACCTCCAACCCCAGTTGCCTGTTTTGTTGCGATAATGAAACATCAAGAAAAAACATGGAAGGCATGCAAGGCTAATTTCCCCATGGATTTTTTAAAGGTGCCATTAAAAACTCCATTTCCCCAAAGAAATCTCTCTCCCCCCCCCCCCATCCCCCACTTCCAGCAAAACAAGGAGGTATGTCAAATGAGGACATCTGAGTTACAGAACTCACAATTTGCTAGATAGGGTGAGAATGAGCTCTCCAGCTTCTTGGCTGATGTCCCTTCTGCAGCCAAAACAGCTGTGAGACTGTAGAAAGAATACAGAGAAGAGCAACGAAGGTGATCAGGGGCTAAAACTTACAAGGAACGGTTGCTGGAATTGGGTATGTCTAGTTTAAGGAAGAGAAGGATGAGGGGGGACATGATAGCAGTCTTTCAATATCTCAGGGGCTGCCCCAAAGAAGAGGGAGTCAAGCTATTCTCCAAAGCCCCTGAAGGAAGGACAAGAAGCAATGGATGGAAACTAGTCAAGGAGAGAAGCAACCTAGAACTAAGGAGAAACTTCCTGACAGTTAGAACAGTTAGAATTAACCAGTGGAACAACCTGCCTCCAGAAGTGGTGAATGCTCCAACACTGGAAGTTTTTAAGAAGAGACCGGACAGCCATTTGCCTGAAGTGGTATAGGGTTTCCTGCCTGAGCAGGGGGTTGGACTAGATGACCTCCAAGGTCCCTTCCAACTGTTATTGTTGTTGTTGTTATTTAAAGCTGGCTCTTCTTCCCACTCTGAAATCACTCAAGAATCATGGAGGGGGGGGGGAGAAACAGGTATCTCAATGACAAAGACAAAAAAACACAAACCCCATCTCCATGTCAAACCACAATTTGAGTTACATCCATGTAATTTCCCTGGCAGCTGTATGAACATAATAGGATGGATGGATGGATGGATGGATGGATGGATGGATGGATGGATGGATCTGATTAATATCCTCTCTCTTCCTCAGGAGGTCCAGGTCGCTAACATGGGGACTGGTCTCGGTCTTCTCCTCACAACAACACTCCAGGCTAGAGTCAGCTGAGAAAGTTCTCCTTAGACTTGGTCCAACACCTTAACCAATACACCACTAGTCCTCATTCTTTTCCTCCTGTCAACAAATCTTTCAGTTGGGAGATTCGAATCAAACCGTCAAATGCAACTGAATGTAATGATGCCAAAGCTCCCTCAGTCAGTTTGGAAAACAAAAGCAAATCAACCCCATTTCTCAATCAAATTGGATTGACGAGCCACATGGAATCAGCAATTCAACCTAGGCCAAAGCTGATTTGCAACCTGCTATTGGTACTTTTTTAGTTCACCTCCTCAAAAGGCTTTTGTGCTATGGCAATCACCTATTCAACCACATGGCAGAACAAAAAATGTGTGGCATGAGGGTGTGAACCACACAATTGCTGCTTCTCAAGCATTCTTCCTGGACAACTCCAGAAACCATCACTGGAGAGCATTTACATGTTTCAATGGTAAGTACCAAGGTCCAGTCCAACACTTAGCAATACCTACTTTGTGGTCACACAAATTATATTGGATAGCAAGAAGGGTGACATATTAAATAACAAAAAAACAAACAGTCCTGGCAACCTTTGGAATGATCTTGTCCAAATAGGTTCCACTATCCAACATTTCTAACAAAATCAGGGTGCTTTGGGTGCCCACCCTGTAGGAGTTGGGGGGTTTGGGATCCTTCTTTCAGGAAAAACAGGCTCTTAAGATCAGGTCAGCTTTACCCCTGAAGTTGTGGAAAACTGGCGAAGACTGTTCTCTTTTAGATTCAGGGGTTTTAATAAGGCAGCAATCTATTTATATTTTTATCAAGACATGCTCATCTTTATTACAGCCAAAAGGCCAGCTGTATTAACTGTTAACCAGCAAAATAAAATGCCTCATCACTAATTAATACAGTCCTGTTAAAGTTAGATATATTCCACCAACATGTAATAAACGACGGCATCTGGACTTCTTGCAATCTCCTATCAGAGGCTGTAAGTTATTAAACAGATTTTACTGCACTGAGGGTAAAGCAACATATTCCTTCTTACTGATAAGAGCAGAAAAGGATAAAACAGATCCAAATGGCTTGTAAATTTTGATAGAGTTCGAAGAACGTATTTAAACCCAACTACCTCTATAAAATCACAATATATAAAATCTAAGGATAACGTTTTCAAATATGTTTATCTTACTTATGATAGAATATTGTTAGGCATTTTTTAAAAAATTTTCAGTTGCCTAGAGCTGGTTAAGTAGGCTGTATATAAATGAGCTGCTGAGAGAATATCAGAGGCTGCACCAGACATGGGATGAAGATCAAGCAGAGGAAATAGCAGAGCAGGAATTTGCCTGGAATATACCACCATCGACACATAAGACATTGGGAAATCCTACCAATGGCTGTAAAGGGCTGGACTAAAAGACCCCATTGAGGCACTGATCGTAGTGGCACAAAAACAGACACTAAGCACCAGATCCATAAAAGCTGGGGTCTACCACACTAGATAGGATGTGAGGTGCAGACTATCCAGAGAGGCCTCAGAGACGGTGTAACACATAGGGGCAGAGTATAAGATGCAGGCAGGAAGAGCATACAATGAATGGCACAGCTGGCCATATAAAGTACAGGAACATCTGCAGAGTGTACAGGCTAGAGAGCCACCCAAGTCCAGATGGGAGGTTTCACAGAAGGGTGGGGTGATTAACAAGGTGAAGACCCTGTGAGACTTCCAGATCAGACAGGCAGGCAGCTACTGACCAATCAACCAGACTTCCCGGTAGTGGACAAGGACCAGAAGAAGTGGTGGTGATAGATGTGGCAGTAGCAAGTGACAACAACATTAGGAAGAAGGTGTATGAGAAGCTGGAGAAGTACCAGGGCCTGAAGGAGGAACTGGAGAGGATGGGGAAAGTCAGAACCAAAGTGGTCCCTGTGATGGTAGGAGCACTTGGGGCTGGGAGAATGACTCCAACAGGTTCCAGGAAGAACATCAGAACACTCTCCTTCCAAGGGTCCAGTGTTAGGAGCACCCAGGTTGCTGCTCAGATCCCTCAGACTACCTGGAAGACGCAGATCACTTATAAATGTGAGAAGGGAATATGTATAAACATATATGTATGTGTGTATAGCTTAAGTAGGCTATATATAAAAAACAAACACATTTTTTTTTAAAAAAGCATATTTCAGAATTTAACTTTAGTGTAAGTTTGAGCCTGTCAGTCTCTTTTAGAACCAAAGTGTCCATATTTTTCCCTGCTTAGAAAAGTGTAATTGTCTACATTTTTTTTAAAAGGAAATGGGAAACTTGGGTGCATGCCAGCTCTGAGAGACTCCATGTTCTCATTCAAACATAGCTTCACAATGATGCAATAGAAGGGGATGCCCTGGCATAATCTTATTCAGAAGGGAGATATCATTCTTCAATCCCAGTAGTAGGCAATATTTTGATGGCTGAAGTTCATATTCACTTTGGGGGCATGTGAGAAATCGAAGTGAAAGACACAATGATGCAAAATGTGTAGCATTCTATTGGACAAGTGAATGTGTTAGGTTCTGTCAGAGGGGCAAGCTCAAGAAGGAAGAACCGGTTGCGTAACTGTCCTCAGGGAGGCTCACGGTAGCCAAGATGGTGGGCATGATGGCGCACTCATCATTTTTATTTGAATCATGCATGCTATGGCACACACACACAAAAATGTGTGGCATCCATTAGAAATAAGTGGAGTTTTGATTGCATCACTGTGCCCACCATCTTGACTTTCTTGACCACCCACTGTGGACACCTCTGACCTCTTAGATTTTTGGAAAGATAATGTAACAAAATCTTAAAAGCCTTCCAAGGTAATTCTTCTGCACAACTTTTGATTCTTTCTCATCCTTCCATTCTCCTGGATTACCAGAATTTCTTTTGCAAGGTCCTATCTTCTACACTAATGGCCACAAAGGGCCTAGGGAATGGCCTCGAAGAACAAGAGGAACAGCCAAGTCACACAGATGCAACTATTTGTATTCGCATGAGGAACAGCTGTACAACTGAAGCAGTTCTGGGAAAAGCTGTACCATTTCCAGAAAGTTCTACCCACAGTGACGGAAATGCAAGATAGGAGCAAAGATGTTATGAGGAAGAATCAAGAGACTGCAAGCTCAGTCTTTTGATCCCTCTCACTAACTTTCCAAGACCAAAGGACCCAAGTGAAGGAGAAGAAACGGGGCAGCTCGCCTGTGTCGACGTTGCATTTCTTCCATGGAAGTGTCATCTCAAGCGGTTATTCATTATCCTGACTTCTTCAGCATTTGCAGCACACTGCCCCCTCGTGCCAAAGCACTCCCACTGCCTCATTTATCCATGGAGATCCATAGACAATTGAAAAATGCCAGGTAATTTTAACTGTCATCATCTCAAAAAAAACCAAAAAAAACCAAAACAGAAATGTCATGGTACATGAAAACCAGTAATCCACTTAATAATTCAATCAGATAAAAAATATTAAAGATTGAGATGACAGATGTTCATTAAATGCCCCTCAGAAACACCTCTATGAGGATGATGTTTCTGAAGCCTAGAAGTCATAGGACCCTCCGGTGGATTAAAAAGAAGCTGTTAGGTAGGGGAAGTGCCATTACAGAAAAAAGGATTTCTTCCTGGTCTCTCCAGAATCTCCCTTGGGATTCAGGTGGGGATTCTGAGAGCCCTTGGAATTCTGACCTGAATCAAGCATATTGGATGGATTGAATCTACTACTAGGCTGAATCTATCACCTACTGCTAAACAAGGCTTACGCTCTTGTGGCTTGTGATGCACCAAGAGCAGCTTTCACATGGTAACAGGTAAGTTGCTACATCTTGGAACAAGTGCAGTTTCTGGGTATCTATGGAGATTCTCAGTCATCTAAGTCATGGTTGTCCCAAAAGTGCTTTTTCAAGAGGCAACTGGACTTTCTTGTTTTTCTTGGAAGACATTTCACTTCTCATCCAAGAAGCTTCTTCAGCTCTGACTGGATGGTGGGGAATGGAGGTTTCTGGGTAGTCTTCAAAGGTAGCTCCAGGAAGAGTGCCTTGAAACATCTAGCCAGGAAGTGACAAAGATATCTGAAATGGTATAAGGTCTTCTCCTTGAGCAGGGGGTTGGATTAGAAGCCCTCCAAGGTCCCTTCATATTCTGTATTCTACTTTTGCTAAAGCCTCCCTCTCCAGAATGGGGTATAACTGGTCCACTAGCTAAGGCTGTGCAGAGATCCCCTCCCCATGGCCCAGATCACATCTGCTTATTGAGCAGTAGCACAGAATCTAGGTCACAGGGGTAGGCAACCTTGGCTGTTTTATAACTCGTGGACTTCAACTCCCATGCTGGCTCAGGAATTCTGGGAGTTGAAGTCCACGAGTCATAAAAGAGCCAAGGTTGCCTACCCCTGACCTAGGAAGACTCTCAAATTGCAGAATTGTTCCTTCAGGGGCACTACCACAACCAAACTCTACTTGAATTCATAGGTGGATTCTGTCTGGAGGAGCAGAAATTCAGCCTTATTAGGATTTAACATCACACCCTTTTATTTGGACCGTTAAAGCCTCCAGCTACCAAGTCAACCACATTACCAGTTCAGACCAGGATGGAACTGTTTGTTTGTTGTACTTTTTATTTTTGGATACAGGAGCTCCAGGTAATGTACATCCTCCAATTTTCCCACAGAGCCATGTGGTGAGATCGATTAGACCGGGAGGCTGAGGATAGACTAGAACCCAGATCTTTGTGGTCCTGGTCCAGCCTTTTAATCACTACACCTTTCCAGCTTTAGGACTGAAGGAGAGGCACAAACTTCAAATAAAGCAGTAACACATAACCTTGAGCTAACAGCTGACCTCATCTAGCACCTTTATGTTGATGTTAAAAAGCAATAGAAAAGGGGCTGAATTTTGAGATTCTCCAAATTGGCACAAACAGATTCTCCATCACCAGAATCCCTAGCTGGAACCATCAACATAGGAAGGAGCAGAAGCCTTGCAGAACAGGCCCCGCCTCCCAATCCTTAAAGCTGGTCCAGAAGGATACCACGATCATGAGCAATAATACTGAAGGTTACTGAGAGATCTAAAAGAACCAGGAGGGATGGATTCTCCCCAGCCATGTCTAGCTCCAGGTAATCCATCAGCACAACCAATGCAGCTTCTGTTCCATGCCCAAACTGAATCCACAACTGGAATTTTGATCACATGATCATGGGGATGCTACAATGACTGTAAAGTGTGAGTAGCACTTCTAGGTCACTTTTGTGGGTGCAATTGTAGCTTCAAAGGGTTGTTAAAAAAGAAAAACTGAATGGACTACCTACATAAGGAATTCAGGCTTGATGCTGAGAAGCCAGAGCCAGCAAAAAAAAAAAACTAAAAAAAACCCCCACAACCAAATGATAATGTAGAACAGTCAAGATGGCAGTTATGTAAATTGATGTAATTTGCATAACTCATACAAAGTTATTTTTATGCTCTGAATACACACTAGCGGCACACTGGCAGGGCAGGCTGTCCCTTAGTTTTTAGCCATGTATTTGAAGCACGGCTAAGGTCTCTCCCTGGAAGGTTACAGGAGCCAACAGAAATTAATCTCACAATCAGTGGGTCCTCTGTCAGATGGGGGGGGAAAAACCAGGACTTTAGCCTTCCTTGGGCCAAAATTGCTTTGTTTTCCCTTATCCTTTCTCTTAGTTGCAGGATGCACCCTGGAAGATTACAGGAGTCACCACAAGAAAATATTCCACCTGATAGAAGACGTCACCAAGGAGACTGGATCTTACAAGTAAATCAACAGCCACGACAGCCCTGCTGCTTCGCTGTTCCAGGAGAGATTACATATTTATTTCAGACTTAAATATACTCATCAAGGGCTGTGCGTAGCTGTAATGATTGGGAAGCAAGCCCTCTTTGCCCATGTTCTTCAAACCAAAGGTGGGATGACCCTTCTCAGGATTTTGCAATGCTATGGATTTTCTCCCAAACTGCATTCTTGCCAAAACCTGGCCATTCCCTCCCATTCTTTGACTCTTGCCCCCATCAAAAGATTACCTCCATCTCTGCTTTAAGGCATTACTACCAAGTAAGATGCTAGAAGCTGTTTTACATGCTCTTGCCTTCCCTGTTGTGAACTTGTCCCAGCAGCAGACCAGAGGCTGCTGGTTCTGCCTACCTTACCAGAAAGCATTGAGTCAAAGAGGAAAGAATCTACGTTGCCAGATACCACGTCACAGTGGTTGAAGCTCTAGAAACAAGGGCAGGACGCTGGACCAGCTCAACCAATAGGTGGAATGAAGTGAAGTAAATGATAGATAAAGGTAAAGGTAAAGGTTCCCCCGCACATGCGTGCTAGTCATTTCCAAATCCAGGGGCCGGTGCTCATCTCCGTTTCAAAGCTGAAGAGCCAGCGCTTGTCTGAGGACGTCTCCATGGTCACGTGGCCAGCATGACTAGATGCCAAAGGCGCATGGAACGCTGTTACCTTCCCACTGAAATGGTCCCTATTTTTCTACTTGCATTTTTTTTTTTTTTATTAAAAAGTTTTTCAGTACATTTTAATTATTACATCCCATCCCCCAACCCTTCCCAACCCTATCCCACCCCCTCACCCTCCCCTTCCCCCCTCCCCCCCCAGACTTCCCAGAGCTAGATACAAGGTATAAAAATAAAATAACCAATCATAAACTCCCATAAACTAACAACAATAAACTATTAAATCTCTCGCACTTTAGCTCTTATAAATTGACTACAAGCAATATACTTATTCAAATGCTAGATGAAACTTTTTAGTCCCATATTTATTCTGGATGTAATCAATCCATTTCTTCCACTCCACAATATATCGTTGTTGTGAATGGTCTTTCAAATATGCTGAAATCTTCGCCATTTCCGCCAGGTTGGAAACTTTTAAAGTCCATTCCTCTATAGTCGGCAATTCTTCCTTCTTCCAATATTGCCCTATTAAAAGTCTCGCTGCCGTAATTAAGTTCAACATCAAATTAATGTCCAGCACAATAGTGTCAGTAATAATGCCCAATAAAAACAACTGCAGACAAAACTTTATGCTTCTCTTAAATATCTTCTGCATATTCCACCAAATCTTGATCCAAAATGCTTTGATCTTTTTACAAGTCCACCATATATGAAAATACGTTGCATCTTGATCACCACATCTCCAACATTTAGGCTGATAATTCGGATACATACTTGCTAACTTTCTAGGATCCAAATGCCACCTATAAAACATTTTATAAAAATTCTCTCTTAAGTTTTGAGCTTGCGTAAATTTCACATTTCTAATCCAAATCTTTTCCCAAGTGTCCATTGTAATAACTTCCTGAATATTCTGTGCCCATTTTATCATGCAGTCCTTAACAATTTCTGTTTCTGAATCAATCTCTATCAATGCAAGATATATCCGTTTGATGTGCGCTGGTCCCTGATTTCTAATTTGTTTTACCAAATTTTCATCATCCGTTAAAAAACCAATCTTCTGATCCTCTTTCCACCTAGCTTGTAATTGTCCATATTGAAACCAAGTTTGTACTATCTTTTTTTCTCGTAAGAGATTATATGACTTCAGACTCCACACATTCCTCTCCAAACTCAAAATTTCCTTATATGTAATCACATCATGTTTAAATCCAACATTTATATTCTCTATTGCGTGTTTGGGTATTGCCCATAACGGTATCTTATAATTTAACTTTTGTCTATGCTTTTTCCAAACTCGCAACAAAGCATACCTCAAAATATGCATTTTAAACACGTTGTCTACCTTTTTATCGTACAATAAGTATGCATGCCAACCAAATAACAAATCATGGCCTTCAAGATTTAACAATCTCCCTTGTGTCAAATTAATCCAATCACTTATAGCTGATAATGCAGCAGCTTCATAATATAATTTAAAATTGGGCATTCTTAAACCACCTCTTTCACGCGTATCCTGCATAATTTTAAATTTAACCCGTGGCCTTTTCCCTGCCCAGACAAATTTATTAATACCCTTCTGCCATTCCTCCAAATTTGAGTCCTTTTTAAGAATGGGTATCATTTGAAACAAAAATAAGAATTTTGGCAGAACATTCATTTTTACTGCTGCAATTCTTCCCAATAATGACAATTGTAATTTTTTCCAACTATCCAATTCTTTTTGCACTTTATTCCATAACTTTTCATAATTATTTTTGTATAGTTTAACATTTGAGGGTGTTAAATATACCCCCAAATATTTAACCCTTTCAACAATTTCAAATCCAGTTAAGCTTTCTAAAGCTATCTTTTGTAATGCTGTCATATTTTTAGATAAGATTTTAGTTTTTTGTATGTTAATCTTGAATCCAGAAACTTTCCCATATTGCGATATTAACTCCATCAATTCCATAACAGAATTTTCTGGATTTGTCAACGTAATAACCAGATCATCCGCAAACGCTCTCAATTTATAATCCTGATCTCTTATTTGAATTCCCTTAATTGTTTCCAAATTTCGTATTTTAATCAGTAATATCTCCAACGTTAAGACAAATAATAAAGGTGATAACGGGCAACCCTGCCTCGTACCCTTTTCAATATTACACATTTCAGTCAAACTGTTATTAACAATTATTCGAGCTGTTTGCTTCTGATATATTGCCCTAATTGGTTGTAAAAATTCATCCCCAAAATTCATTTTATCTAATACTTTCAGCAAAAATTTCCAATCCAATTGATCAAAGGCTTTTTCGGCATCCAAAAAGATCAATGCTGCAGAGATCTGGTTATTCCTTTCCAAAAATTCCAACAAATCAACTATATGTCTCACATTATTTTTCATTTGTCTACCACTTATAAACCCTGTTTGATCACCATGAATTACCTGTTGCAATACCCTCATCAGTCTACTAGCTAAAACCTTAGCAAATATCTTGTAGTCCGTATTCAAAAGTGATATTGGCCTATAATTTCTTGCTTGAGTAACATCCTGATCTTCTTTCGGAATTAAAGAAATAAAAGCAGTTTTCCAAGACGGAGGCACTCCTCCCCCTTTTTGAATTGTCTGAAATAGTTCCTTTAATGGCTTTATCATCTCAAACTGTAAATTTTTATAATACGCAGCAGTCAAACCATCGGTGCCTGGCGCTTTACCTACTTTTAACTGCTTAATTGCCAAATATATTTCTTCCTCAGTTATCAACTGATTCATTTCTTCTTTTTGCTCTTGCGTAAGAACCGGGATGCTAAAGTCTTTTAAATATGTCAATGTCCATTTCATTAATCTTGTCACTAGCATATAGTTTAGAAAAAAAATCAACAAAAGTTTCCTTGATAAGATTCTGTTGATACACAATCTTTCCCTTATGTTCTATTTTGTCTATATTAGAAGCCCTTTGCTTCTTTCTTAGCATATAAGCTAACCATCTGCCTGGTTTATTGGCATTGCAAAAAGTATTATGCCTTGCAAACCGTAAATTAGTTGCCACCTGGTCAGCCATTAACTTGTCAAATTGTCCTCTTAATAACTTAATAGTCTCTTTGATCTTCACATCCGATGGGTTCAAAATTTTTACGTGCTTTCAAACTGCTAGGTTGGCAGAAGCTGGGACGAGTAACAGGCGCTCACTCTGTTACGCGGCACTCGGGATTCGACCCGCCAAACTGCCGACCATCTGATCGACAAGCTCAGCGTCCTAACCCACTGAGCCACCGCGTCCCTTAAATGATAGATAAGTAGCATCAAATTGTTTTCCCAAGCCTCGAGTAGCAGCACATGCTTCTAACTAAGGCAAACAGGGTCAGTTTAGTGCCAAAGGTTTGCTGATGCAGGCAATAAGGTGGGACTACAGCAGGGGTTCTCAACTCTTGGGCCAAGGACTGGCCTGTTAGGGACCAGGCCACGTGGCTGAAGGTGAGTGGCGGGTGAGCAAACCACGTGCACAGGATCTAGACTGCGTCCTCCCCCCTCCCCCTCCCCCCCCCCGGTCTGTGGAAAAATTGTCTTCCATGAAACCAGTCCCTGGTGCCAAAAAGCTTGGGGACTTTTGATTTCAAAAGGAGTGGGACTTCGTCTTGATGTCACAATGCTGCCTTGGCATCCTGTTCCTCTATGGACACTGCTGTCCACAGATTCTGTGTGACCAACAACCACTCTCCCATTGGCACTGCCCATTTCTAACTCTCTCGGCTCCTCTGTTTGCAGAATGCATGTGCAAGGCAGAAAAATGGATGGATTTTTTTTTTCCTTACATGCATCTTTGTTTATTTTAGACATGGGAATCAACTGAGATACAAAGGGGTGGAGATTGCTATAAATATGTATTAGGAGTTAACAATTAAATAATTGTGTTAATTAAAGTAATGCTGCAAAAGTTGAGAATATATGAAGGTTTGGGTTGAATTATTAGGTTCTTGGTGCTCTCTGAACATGGTTATTTTTCTGCAGATGTTTTGCTATCATCAAAACAGTACTGTAATATTTATTTGGATGATTTTACTCACCCACCCTTTTAAATCTCCTTCTGCTTGACCCATCCCTTTTTGCAGAAATGACCCCAACATCCTGTTCAAAGGCTGATGCACTTTGAGACCAACAAATGTGGGGGGCTTTTGCTAAGGCTGATCTGAAGAACATCTCGTTGCCCTCATCAACCACCCCAGACCAAGGTGGATGATGGCACCTACAATTAGGGGAAATTGTGCACAAAGCACCACTGAGAGAATATCATCCTCTTCCCATTTTCTGTGGTGGGGGTCTCCTCAAATTCTGTCTATGTCAGGGTTCCCCAAAGTGATTCATACTGACTTCCATGAGTTAGTGGACTATCTAAGGGGTTGATAAATGGTTGGAGGTCAATGTGTGGTTGATAAATGAGGGAAGGTAGAGTGAGATCAGTTAATATTTTGGGGTGTCTGTAGACTCCATGCCAAACAGTGTTACCTACATTTGGATGTCCAGCTACCAGCAAGGGCAGATTTCAGTTGTCTCATCAGCTGTTGAATTATTACTGCCCTCCTTTATCTATTATGGTTCACTGCACAGTCAGCCAGCTGTTCAGACCAGATTTGGCATTTTTATCCACCTATCGAATCCTTCCCAAGGACCTGGGATAAGCAGATGGGCATGTTGATAGGTTAAAGGTATTGTCACAGGATGTAAGCTGTTCCCAGTAAAGCTGCCTTTTGAAATTGACTGATTGTCCTTTTGTCAATGCCAATGATGTTCAATGCTCCAGGTGTTTTGGGATTGCAGCCAAGGCACTTATTATTATTAGTACTACCTTTGCTTTCTTTTGCTATATTATTAGTATTATGTTTGGTCACACAGTCAGTCAGATGTTGTTATTATTATTCATGGCACCATTAATTATGGTAGTTTAATTAAATTATTTTCATATAATAAATGTTTAGGAGACAATAAAGGTATAGTAGTGACAGATTTTATTTTCCTGGGCTCCAAGATCACTGCAGATGGGGACTGTAGCCAAGAAATTAAAAGACGCTTGCTCCTGGGGAGGAAAGCCATGGCAAATCTAGACAGCACACTAAAAAGCAGAGACATCACCCTGTCAATAAAAGTGCGTATAGTCAAGGCTATGGTCTTCCCAGTTGCAATGTATGGCAGTGAAAGCTGGACCATAAGAAAGGCTGAGCGCCAAAGAATTGAAGCCTTTGAACTATGGTGCTGGAGAAGACTCCTGCGAGTCCCTTGGACTGCAAGGCGATCAAACCGGTCAGTCCTAGAGGAGATCAACCCTGACTGCTCTTTAGAAGGCCAGATCCTGAAGCTAAAACTCAAATACTTTGGCCACCTAATGAGAAGGAAGGACTCACTGGAGAAGAGCCTAATGCTGGGAAAGATCGAGGGCAATAGAAGAAGGGGACAACAGAGAATGAGGTGGCTGGATGGAGTCACTGAAGCAGTAGGCGTGAGCTTAAATGGACTCCAGAAGATGGTAGAGGACAGGAAGGCCTGGAGGAACATTGTCCATAGGGTCGCGATGGGTCGGACACGACTTCGCAACTAACAACAACAACAAAAAAAAAAAATCTGAAGGGTTTGGGGACTCTTGGTCTAAGTGGGTCCCAGCCATTGTCATATAACTGGCAATGTGAGCAGATGCTGGTCTCTTCTACGTTGAGTCCTACCATACACCTTCGTGTCCCAAAATGACTTTCTGAAGATACCCTCTCTAGTTATTTTGGATCTCTAAGCCAAGCTCTAATCAGGACAAGAGAAAACCAAGCTAGATCTTTCCATAGCCATGAGAGAGTCTATGAGCTCTCCAACAGCCTCCCACAAAATTAGCTTTTGTTTAGAATTGTCATTATCTTGCTCAGCAGCAACCCTGCTAAAAGAGAAAAGCAGCAAAGATTTTTGCAGCAGAGAGCCACTTCAATTTGTCCAATTCATTTCAAACTATTAATTCCAAAAACAAATTAGATATACTTTCCTGGCTGTGTGGAAGGAAACAGATTTCCTTGAAAGAGTCCTGAAATAGCTGTCATAAGCTTGATGTTCCTGGGACCAAAGATTTTCCTAACGCTACACCAATTATTATTATTATTTTGCAAAACTTGCTTCTCTTTTTCTACCCTTTTATTAGAATGTTTTCAGGGAAGCTTTTAGCTTACTTTTGTTGAAAATTAGAAAATCTGCTAGCTCAGGAGTCCCCAACCCCAAGTCCGTGGACTGGTACTACTGGGCCACGGCATTCCAGCAACCGGTCCACACAAACAAGCAAAGTCCCATCCACGGGATGCAGGCAGCACACAAAACCATACACTCTCCAGTCCACGGAAAAATCTTTCTCCACAGAACCGGTCCCAGGTGCCCAAAAGGTTGGGGACCTCTGAACTAGCTCCTTATCTAACTGCAGATAGCCCTCAACTTACAACCATTCATTTAGCAACCGTTCAGAGTTGCAACGGCATTGAAAAAAGTGACTTAAAACCAGTGCTCACAATTACAATCGCTACAGCATCCTCACAGTCCCGTGATCAAAATTTGGGCATTTGGCAACCAGCATGTATTTACAACGGTTGCAGGGCCCCAGGTCATGTAATCGCTCTTTGCAACCTTCCCAACTGGTTTCCGACAAGCAAAGTCCCAGCCGGCAGAGAAGGTCACAACTTTCAGTCATGCAATGTCTCCCTTAATGACTGTGATTATTCACTTAATGACCGCAGGGGAAAAAAAAGGTCACATAATCAGATGCGGTTGCATGATGCCTCGCTGAACAACCACATTGCTTAACAATGAGTTTTCCGGTCCCTGTTGTGGTCATAAGGGGAGGATTACCGGCCTTTGTCAGCTGCAAAAGGCTGAAGCCAGAAGTCTATTCCAGATATCATCATGTAATATTATCAGAGGGGGCGTGTCTGTGCACTCACACTCTTCCTTTGCACAACCCTTTCTCCAGCATTCTGCAGCCTCCTCCTTTCTCCCCCCCCCCCCCCCCCCCCACAACAACGACATAGTAGAATGTAATCTGCAGTCCCGGGAGGGAGGGGCTCTTTCTCAGAGGGCAAAGAGACACAGTGGAGCATGGCAGGGGTCCTCAACCATGGCCACTTTAAGACTTGTGGACTTCAACTCCCAGAAACGCTGGCTGAGGAATTCTGGGAATTGAAGTCCACAAGTCTTAAAGTTGCCAAGGTTGAGGACCCCTGCCATGGTCGTTGAAGAGTGGACCATGGGACGTCTGTTGAACAAGAGGAGAGAAAGGCTGGACACACCCTAACAATTCTCAGAGCATGTCTATACTGGTTACTGCAGATAGCTGCTTTCTGTTTATAGGCAAATTACATTAAAGGAATTACTCAGAAGTCACCCCACATGTTGTTCTTGGTTCTTTGGGCCTGACAACTACAATCCCAAGAGGAGCTAACATGATACATAGATACACATGTTCCAAAAAGGCAACCCTTTTCAAGGACCTTTTCCAGAACATAAGTGCTGATAGTCATAACAAAATACAGAATGAAAGAGCTATATGCATTTCGGGCCCCAAGAGAACAAAAACCAATTTCACGATCTTCTGCCAAAGACGTTCTTATACTCTTCTACTCTGAACTGGTGAAGCCGTATCTGGAGATCCAGGTTTTCACAACCGTCTCAAAAAGTTAGAGAGGATTTAGAGAAAACGGACAAAGCTGATACAGGGGCAAGAGGATATGCTCCGGGGGAGCGGGAGGGGGGGGGATAGGCTGATAAAATTTATTGATGACTGGAAACTGCTTAAGGACTTTTTGCATAAAAATGAAAAAAAAATTCAGCTTGCGATTTATGGTTTTGATAGCTAGACAGGATAGATTGTAGATCAAAGAAAGTCACATTGCAACTTTAGAGACAGAGCTTAAAATACAACAAGTGCTGCAAAGAATACTGGAAGCTACTACTTTATTTTTTTTTTTATTTCTTTATTATATTTTATAAATTTAAATAAATTTTAAATTTAGAAGTCACCCATCTCACCGTCATGTGATTCTATACCTTTACATCTTTGGTTGTATCTTGCCCGTTTTTCATTTCTCTTTTCTTTCCTTATTGCACTCTTTGCTCTTTTATCTTATTTCTCCTTATTTTAATCTGTTTTAATTTAGTTTGTATTAGGTTTTTATTGTCGCTCTTAATGCTCTTTATCCAAATTATTTGTTTAAAAATGGATAGGCTGAGGAAATTGGGGCTGTTCAGTTTGGAGAAGAGAAGGCTGAAAGGAGGATTGATAAACAAAAGAAAATTACATGGGAGAGTATAATTCAATAATTATTTTCCAGGACTGTAGGAATTAGGACAATAAATAGTATTCCAGCTTTTATACATGTTTTGGAGGTCAATTCATATTAAACATTATTTTCCTCCTTACCTAGCTGCAACAAAATAAATCTCACCTTCAGACCAGTTTTAAGTTGCCTACTTGGGTTACAAAACACCCAAGCAATGTCAAGGAAAGGATTAGAACTACTATAGTCTTTTAGTTATATCTTTTGCCCTTGGAAAAAAAAAAGGCTCATGGTTTGGGAAAAATAAATACCAAACTTGCAAGCCTGAAAATAGGTTCTCAACAGATTACATTTTTCTGGGATTCCCTTTTTTCATCATCCATTTGCAAATCACCAAGGATTCCATTTGACAGGCAAGGAGAGAAAATGTTCTAGGGTTTTGATGGTAAGCACATTTACATTTCAAAAAATCCCTACTTTTGAAAGCAGATTTGCACTACACAATGTCAGAGAAAACAGCCCCAGCGGTTCGCTGTCCCAGGACAGATTTCTTTCAAAGTGTATAGATATTTTCCTGATACCGGCATATCAGCAACTGAAAACAAGGAGCATTCCCCAATGACTTTATTATAATTTGCCACGACGATGCAGAATATCAATTAAGGGTGAAAGGAAGTTGCAGGAATTTTTGTGGGTCTCTTGGGGGTGTGTGACAGACACACACACACACACACACACACACACACAGAGAGAGAGAGAGAGAGAGACTCAGGGAGCAAAGATGCTATTATGTGGAAGGGAGAAGAATGAAAGAGATACTAAGCACCTAAGGAAGGTACTGAAAAATCAGCCTTCACAATGCCCCAAACACCCCTAAATGGAGTCCACAGAACCTCAGTCTTTAGTGATTTCCTTTAAGAATGAAAAAAAAAAATCCAAATCTCCCAAGATTTTGATATTCTTATGTGATATTCTCTGGAATTTCACAGTGCCGAAATCTTTCACAGTGCTTTCCTATGAAGAAGCAAAAGCTTGCAAAAAGATGACCACTGAACCTTGGCAAGATTTTGGCAGATTTCTGCTAATCTTTTATTATTATTATTATTATTTGATGGGAGACGGTGACCTGATGACCTTCCATGCCTGAAAAAGGCTGCCAACCTCTTGGTAAAGCTTAATCAATTCCCACACTCTTCACCGAAGGGAACCCCAGACCAAAACGCCATATCTCTCAGCTTTGCAAATATAAGCGCCAGGGCAATGTTTCGTAACCTTAGCAACTTGAAGATTTGTGGACTTTAACTCCCAGAATTCCCCATGCTGGCTGAGGAATTCTGGGAGTTGAAATCCACACATCTTCAAATTGCCAAGGCTGAGAAACCCTGCTCCAGAGAGACTGTCCCATGGTCATTTTTAGGAGCCAGTTCAACCAAACACGCCATGATATTCACTTACAGTATATTCTGAATGTGTGCACCTAAAACATTTTCTTTGGCGGTGAAAACATGCTATCATAATTCCTTAAAGGGAAAGGGAAAGGTTCCCCCACACATGCGTGCTAGTCGTTTCCGACTCTAGGGGCCGGTGCTCATCTCCATTTCAAAGCCGAAGAGCCAGCGCTTGTCCCAGGACGTCTCCGTGGTCATGTGGCCGGCATGACTAGATGCCAAAGGCGCACGGAACGCTGTTACCTTCCCACCGGAGTGGTTCCTATTTTTCTACTTGCATTTTTACGTGCTTTTGAACTGCTAGGTGGGCAGAAGCTGGGACGAGTAACAGGCGCTCACTCTGCTATGCGGCACTCGGGATTCGACCCGCCAAACTGCTGACCTTCTGATCGACAAGGTCAGCGTCTTAACCCACTGAGCCACCGCGTCCCTTAGGGGCCCTTTAAAGGAGGACCACGAATCAGAAGAATCAATGTTTTTCGTTCAAGGCAGCAAAAGTAATCAGTTAAATATAATGAGAAAATTATTTTGCTTAACAGGTTTTCTTATGCACTCTCTATTAATGAGCTATTGACTTCTATGGATAAAAAGGAATGGAAGAAAAATACACTGATGAAGCATTGATCACAAGTAATATTGTGAGGTGTGGGTGTGATCTGGGACACATTCTGACTCTCTGAGATTCCTAAGAAGCTTTGAGCTACTTCAGAAACCTGATTTGATTACATACAGTATATCCACATCTGATGTTTGCGTAATCACAAAGGCAGCTGAACCATGAATGGTTCCTTGTGTTCAGCTTTCATCCTTTCAATCCTTATTTTAGGCCAAAATCAGATATTGATTTCTGCCATTTTTCACCAAACAGATGCAGGCACTTCTTACAAGATGAACTCTTTCTGCTGTATTCTTCCCCTCAATTTGGAACGTGCCAAATTTGCTTTCCTGCTTTGAACCTCGAGACTTCTGTGATATTAAAGGTAAAGAGTTCCCCTGTCCAGTTGTGTCCAGTAGGACGTGGTGCTCATCTCCATTTCTTAGCCAAGGAAGCCATCATTGACCGAAGACATTTCCATGGTTATGTGACTGGCATGACTATACGCCGAAGCACATGGAACACTCCCACCTTACCACCAAAGTGGGTACCTATTTATCTACTTGCGTTTGCATATTTTAAAACTGCTAGGTTGGCAGGAGCTGGGAGAAGAACAGCAGTTCACCCTGTCATGTAGTGCTTGGGTCTCAAACTGGCAATCTTCTGGTTGACAAGCCTGATGTCTTAGCCACTAGGTCACTATGCCCCTTATTCTGTGATATTACAGAAGCCCAGCCGAATCATTTGAGAAAACTCTTTCCTGTTTCTATTCATGTCAAAAATTTAAATTTTGCTAGCAATTGAACTTTCATTTTGGTTTCACTATTGCCTCTGGAGTCCACATAATATCTTTTCTCCTCTCTAACTAAATATTATGACTTGACTATCCCTGTCATTACTCCTACTGCCGCTGAGTATTATTATTAAAAATAATAGCATAACAGAATGCAAGCACATCATGGAAATTTGTCTCCGCATTCAGGACCCAGAAGTTTGCCTTCTCCAACTCGAGAATTTTAAAAACCAAGAAAGAATGAAAACCAAGGTTTTCCAGGAGTATCAACATGTTGTCATGAAGTTTGGTAGGTGGGGGCTACAACAGACCCTCGAATTGTGATTTAAACGTAAGTTTAACTTCTAATCTGCTCATGAGTGAGAAAAGAAGCACAGTGGAAATGCTGTTGTAATCCAACTGGGATTGCAGGCTGATATCCCAGCCACCCATCTGCAACTGGAGACGAGACTTTATCTTTGAAGCAATACTTCTCCAGATCGTTTTTCACAGAATTGTGAATGAGCGATCAGAACCAGGACCGGCTGAACTGCACAAGACCATCTAACGCCAGTAAATTGCCATTTCATGCAGCAAAAACCGAAAGGTGATTTATCTGGGTTTTATCCTAGGCAAGGAAAAGAAGAAGAAGAAGTTGCCCAGAAATAATTTGGGGATGTCCCACTCAGCTGAGACTCAAGGTGATTCCTTCACTACCTTCTTAACCTGTCACCTGCTTCAGTCCCAGGAATCCTGACTTGGCTGCTGTCAATTCATAGACGTAGCCTTTGTTAAAAAGAGACCCTGCTGTTAACAGACCAGTGATCCTTTGGGAGGATTTATTCTACCTTACCCGTCAACTTAAAGATTATTTTCCAAATGGAGACATGGCATTAAAAAAAACTTCCCAGTGATGGAAGGATTTCTCCTTGACAAAAAGAGACTGAAGGCCCACCTGAGAAATAGAGTGACGTCCCTAGGTCATCTCTCAAGAGCATCTTTGCCTTTTGCATAGAGTGAGGGATGGGGAAGGGAAGAGATGGAAGAAGAATGGAGGAAACCCACAAAAATCAGAGCAGTGGCCTGATTTTAATTTGAAAAAGCAGGGGGGAAGAAAGCAGATTTTGGAGCGCCTATTATTTTAATGGAAGAGAAAGTTGGACGCTGAAGAAGCAGGATAGGAAGATGCTTTTGGTGTTTGAGAAGATTCCTGTGGTGGAATATACTGCAGAGGGGGCATTTTTTCCCAGCGGGCAAAGAGGCAGCGGAGCTTCTGGTGGGCAGGAAGAGAGCAAGGTCAGACCCTCCCTAGCAATTCAGAGTATATCTATAGCAGAGGTGTCAAACTCAATTTCATTGAGGGCTGCATCAGCATTGGGGTTGCCCTCAAGGGGCCGGGTGGATGTGGCCTGGGTGGGCGTGGCCTACTGGGTGGGCGTGGCTAGAGTGCGTATGGCCTACTGGGTGGGCGTGGCTAGAGTGCGTATGGCCTACTAAGTGGGCGTGGCCAGCTCTACATCGTTGGCATCAAGGGGGCCCGGGCAGGAGTGGGACAGATCTGAGGGTCTCTAGCAGAAGGAGGGTCTCTGGGCCAGGGCCAAGGCAGTGGGGGCCGTTCCCTCACTGTTTCCAGGATGGCTTCATGGGCCACATGAAACCACTTCGTGGGCCGGATCCGGCCCCCAGGCCTTGTGTTTGATATGTCTGATCTATAGTTATGGCAGATAATTGCTTTAGTCTGGCAAGATTCTGTCTGTAGGTCAGGGATGTCAAACTGCTAGCCCGCAGGCCATACGCATCACGCCAAAACTGCACCCACCCCATTGACGGCAATGGGGGGAAAGTCGCGACATGTCACGTTTGACACCCCTGCTGTAGGTGAACAATAATAAAGGAAGTTACTCCACGTCTCAGTTCCTGTTTCTTTGGGCCTGACAAAGAATTAAGTATTCCTGAGAATACCTAAAAAGTTTTGGACAGCCAAAAGAAAAAAAGAGAGAGAGAGGGAGGGAGGGAGGGAGGGAGGGAGGGATCATCAAATAAACCAACCCAGAATTGTTACTCCATGCACAACTGACCACACTCAAATTATACTACTTTGGACACATTATGTGAAGACTCAGCTCTCTGGAGAAAACTCTAATGCTGGGAAAGGTGGGAGGAAAGAAAAAAAAGGAGGCGGATCAGCAGCAGGTGGAATGGAGTTAATTAGAGTGGTGATGGAAGACTCGAAAGACTAGGTTAGGGACAGATCATAATTGAGGTCTACATGTTTGATAAGAGTCAACACTAACGTGATGGCACATAATCAAACAATCAGTTATTTAATGCTCAAGCAGCTCACTTACATTCACTTGGTACCCTCTCAACAGCCCTGCACAGAAAACATTCATCTAAGAAAATTATAATGTATTCAGAGGAGAAGCAAGACGGAACAGAGGTTTAACCTTTTCATAAGTCATTTTTACCACTAAATCATACTGCTTTTAAATGAAAGTAGAACTACAATTTTTTCCCCTCTTCTAAATAATTTACCTTTATAATGGAAGGTTCATCTTAAGAGTTAGTGAAATTATGATAATAGAGGAAGATTAGGCAGGTAAGAAAATTTACCTTTCTTTTCTGTGTGAGAGAGAATCGATTTACATTCATTGTTGTTGCCCTTGAATAAACACTGAATCCCTCACTTTCTGGATTTGCTCTGCACTGATAGAATTATCAGAGTATATAAATATAATTATAGTGAGCCAGTTTGGTTGAGTGGTTAAGGCGCCAGGCTAGAAATAAGGATATGGTGTCTTCTAGCCCTGCCTTGGACACAAAGCCAGCTGGGTGACTTTGAGCCAGTCACGTCCTCTCAGCCCAACCCACCTCACAGGGTTGTTGTGAGGGAAACATGGAGTATCAGGTATGTTCACCACCCTGAGTTATTTATGTTAAGAACTAATAAAAGCAGGAAGTAAATAAATATGGTTGCATTTGGTCTGATGGATATTTTTGACTCCATGCTTAAGACGACAAGCTTTTCTGTTGTAATCAAATCATAATCAAATCAGAAGAGCCTTGGTGGAGCAGTGGGCTAATGCCTCCCTAAGTAACACCAGCTGCCTGCAATTAGTGCAGGTTCGAGTCCCACCAGGCTCAAGGTTGACTCAGCCTTCCATCCTTCCGAGGTAGGTAAAATGAGGACCCAGATTGTTGGGGGCAATAAGCTGACTTTGTAATAATGCCGCTTGGGGTGTGTGTGAAAGCCCTAATAAGCAGGCATATACATAGAATGAAGGCTACTGCTAAGCTTGTAAGCCACCCTGAGTCTTCGGAGAAGGGCGGGATATAAATGGAATTAAAATAAATAAATACATTTTAGTCTCCCGGAACGTAGGGAAGTTTGGTTATGCTGCCTGTCAAATTGGGCAGACCCTGTCTTGTCGGCTGGTGAACCCATCCTCAGTTGTTTGGTTTCATTTCATTCTTTAGTTTTAATGTGTTTTGGTTTGCAATTCTGGTTAGCAATCATAATAAAAATTCCTTTTCTTGAACCGCCCCCCCCTCCTCCCCACTGGCTATCTTCAAAAATAAAGATGGTCCTCTTAATAAGAGATCATAAGGGTGTGGGCTCTCCTCAGCCTGCAATCTTCATGCAGAAGTGGCCCATCAGTGGTCTTCAGTCCACTGATGGAGTTATATAGAGAGAGTAATATATATATAAACAAATGGTCATAGGTCAAGGACTGCCTCTACTGTAGTTGCAGCTAAGGGTAAGTTCTGTCTTGCAATGGAAAAAGAAGGATTCAGTCCATTAGAGGCCTCCAACCCAAGCATTCAAGGCAGACATTCCTGGGTTTAATGTAATGCCATGACTGAAAGGCAACGTACACTATTCTCCGTCAATTCTCATTCAGGTTATCGGAAAAGAGAATTGAGGAGAAATTGTCCTGGCTAAATATGGTGTTCTTAAACTTATTGAGTAGTTGGCTGAGAATTGCTAGGGAACATCCTGTCTTTCATTACTGTATGAATTCCTCTCTCCTCCAGCGCACAGTGGTCTTCAGTCACACAAACAATTGTTTTACACACACACACACACAGAGAGAGAGAGAGAGAGAGAGAGAGAAACACACAGAGTTTTCCTCCAGTGAGGTCATTTGCTGGACAATGGAAACAGAAGCCTGATTTCCAGCTGCTGATCACAGTGGGAAAGAAGTCAAGTGCATGGGCTGTCTGAAAGGAAGTCATGGGGCTTTCTTTTTTCTCACAATGTTCTTGTACACGATCACTGGCTTCTCACTGAGCAGAGCAACAAATCAGACGTCTTTTAGGGAATAACCGGAAGGATGGGTTTTCCGCCCCATTCCTAGTAATCTTGCTAAAAAAAAAAAAAAAAAAACTCTGGCTCTCTACATTCACTCAGACACCAAGAAAGTTGGGAAGCCTCATGGTTTCCTTTGATCTCTGGAACTCTAGAATTCTCCATGGTTCCTCAAGGTTGTTGCAAGATTTGGCCCCTGTGCTTATCCCCAAACACCCCCCTTGGAGCCCAGCAACTGCCAATGGTGTCTTTAATTAACATCTGAATGGATGGCAAGGACGCTTTAGTACAGGGTCCTAAGAAGTATTAGAAAAGTATTAATATGCTCCTGGCACTGTGGTTCAAAGTAGGCAGCACCCCTTAACTATTAACAGAAGTTAGACTGCCTGGTCTAGACCTGAATCACAGCAGGGAGTAAAACATTAAAACCTGTTGAATCCCGTACCACCATCCCGCTGTTTACACTGTTACTTCAGGTACAGAGTATTTCTATAATGTGCCTTATAAAGTTGTCTAGAAGCAGTTTCCACAACTAAGGAGTTAAATTGTTTCTGAAATCAGAGGGCCACTAATCATGAAACATGTCCTGCTTTGCTTGATCCTTTGACTGCCCAAAATGAGAGCAACTTCTCTGCATTCTGGAAGGTGGAACCTACAAGAGATGTACTAGTTTGCATTATGAGTGCTCTTCCCTCACTGCATTTCCAACTTTCTTTCTTTCCACTTTAAGGGAGAACACATGTGGTGGCCAGAGTTGAATCAATCAGTTGCCTTTGGATAGAGCTGTGGTGGCGCAGTGGTTAGAATGCAGTATTGCAGGCTAATTCTGCCGACTGCCAGCAGTTTGATTCTCAAGGTTGACTCAGCCTTCCATCTTCAGAGGTTTGTAAAATGAGGACCTAGATTGTTAGGTGCAATATGCTGACTCTGTAAACTGCTTAGAGAGGGCTGTAAATCACTATGAAGTGGTATATAAGTCTAAGTGCTATTGCTATTGCTATCTCTGGGGCCACGACTTCTTTGCATGAGTCATTGTTCTCCAAACAAGAATTCAAGCAGAAATACAACAGGCATACTCTTCTGACATCATCAGGCATGTTTGATGGGTTTGAAAAGAAGGAAAAAGTAAGGCTCCAAGTACTGGGTATCTTTAAGGGAATCTGTGGGGGTGTGGATAAGTCCACAAAGAATCTTAAACCTCTGATACAAATGAACAACACTAACTGTTGGCTTCACTGAGGTAAAATGTTAGCCACTCTACATTATACACTTCAGGCACATCTCACAACTTTGATACAGCAACTTTGCAAATGTAGAGAAACTGTGTTCAGGCAACATAATTACACCTAAGTCAATAAAGCACAATTGCATTACTCATATTGCATGCTGGTTTCAAACAAACAAGCCATTATATGGTAGCTTGCTTTATACAAAGTCCACCAAACAACACTACAAGTTTGCAATAACACTACAAATAACACTACAGGTTTGCAATAACACTACAAACAACACTACAAGTTTGCAATAGTGATGAGTATGAATGGGTGGAATATTGTTAAGGAGAGATCTAACCTGGAACTAAGGAGAAATATACTGACAATTAACCAGTGGAACAGCTTTCCTCCCAGGATTTTGGGAGCTCCATTGCTGGAGGTTTTCAAGAAAAAAAAAATCACACACCTATATGTCTGGAATATGGTGAGGTCTCTTGCCTTGGCCAGGGGATTGGACTCAAAGACCTCCGAGGTCTCTCCCATTTCTATGATTCTATGAATGGTCTTGAACAGCACTTGTCCTGCATCAACAAGGGTGTGGATCAATCCAAGGTTAGCCAATGTTCTACCCCAAAGTGACTCAATTCTCCCTATCAACAGGTTTCATAGACTGGGGAGAGAAGCAACAATGGTCCAAGCCTTCATCCGTCCACCCCTCTGCTTCTTTAATTCTCCCACGGTTTCTGAGTCTCCTCTGGGCTGACTCAATCAGAAAATCCATTAGCTGTCCAAATTCTGGCTTTCCTGAGGAGATACTACATTTAGATGGCTTGGCTTGTTTATAATCAAGGGCTTAAACCAACTCTCTAGAGTGGTTGGAAGGCAACTACTTAGATTCCCCTCTCATCCCTGATTCCATTTGCAGGTGGATAGGAAAGATGGGTTAAATAAACCCAGATTGTTCTTAATCAGAGAAGACTAAACAGAGCAAGGTTGTTATCTCAATGTCCCATTTGTGCTTTCTACTACATTTACTACTACTATTATTATTTGTCTCGGCTAGACTTTCCAGTGTCATAGAAGCTAGTTATCCTTATGTTTTGAAAACAGTCCTTTAGTTATATTCACACACATACTCATACACAAACCATCCTACAACTATCTATATATCTACAGTATGTTTATTTCTGTCTATCCTACAATATCTATCTATCTATCTATCTATCTATCTATCTATCTATCATCCATCAACTATCTATCCTATCCTATCTCTCTACTTATCTAATCTATATATTTATCTATAAACTCTCTATACAATCTATGTATCTATCTACACTATGTCTATCTATCTACTCTATCATCTATACACACACACACATACAAAGACACACACAGTTTTTCAGCTGATTTGTTCCTTGCCTTCTTAGTTTCCCAAACTTCTTTGAATTCTCAAACCTTGCAAATTTCAAGTAAAGAAACTGCTTGCTATGCAACTTCACCTTGACATCAGATCCTCATATTTTCTATAATAAAGGAATATTAAACTAGACAGTGACTGGACAGCATGAGAAAATTAACCCCTGTGTTTTTGTGTTCCTGGGTCCACTAAGAAGCTGCATGTTACTAAACCAAGGTGATTCCATTGTTCACAAGTAGCACATTTCAGGTGCAAACTTCTTTCAAGACCCAAAGCCTCAAGTGATAGAATTAAGGGGACCAGGGAGGGAGGGTGTATCCTAATTGTAGATTCCAAGAATAGGGGCCTGCAGGAAAAGGACACCAAGGTGGTTTTTCATTTTTTTAAACAGAGAGAAACAACCAGCCATGATATGCATAAAACTATATAAAAAAGCACCAATTCCAATTTCACGGGCTTATCTGCAAATGATTACACTATCTTGAATTATGCAAATTTAGTGCAATTATTAGAACAATTAAACCTGTTTTTCAAGTTGCAGATGACAAGTCAGATTGAGGTTTAGAGAGGGCAGCTGGCCAGAGATGCAACTGCCTTGAAAATACATCACTGCCCTTCTGTACACAGTCCAAGAAAAATGAAGCATCCTCATTTATTAAGAATTATAGGACACTCTTCAAAGAAATTCAATCAAAAGCCAAATCGTGTTTGTTCAAAAAAGAAAAGGAAAAGGATTTAGGGTTGCATATCTGTGAAAGATCTGTCTCCAAGATTTTGGATCTCGATCCGAAATTCCACTGCAAGTTAGATTAAACAACAGTACTGTATGTTTCAATAAAACCATTTCAGTAGTTCTGTGTAACTGCCAGATGAATTGAAGGGTATGCTTTATTGTTCCTAAGGCAGAGATGAAGCCTGCACATCCTGCTAAACCTCATGGGTATTCACTGGATGGGGAGCAACCAGGTGACACGACATACATCATTATATCACTATCTAATAATAGGGTTATATTTTTTTAAATTGAGGCAAGTGACATCAAACACATAAAGACGTTACAAAATTATATAATAATTTCATTTACATTAGGGCAATGAGATTATAAAATTGGAAAGGGTGGTCTTCCAATATTTAGGGAAGAACAACTAAGATCAGCTACACTGCATTTGCAGGATGATGTGGTTCATAAACCAAGGTTATGGTAGCATGTCATGCAAAAACAACTACAGTTATAAATCAGAGTTACACCATGAGAAAGAGTGATGTGGAAACTAGGTGACAATGAGGTTCTGGTATATGCAAAGGCAAAAGCTTATCAGATTGAGATAGTGTTATGGGAGTTGATAGTCCACATTTCTAGAGCCACCAAGTTGGATTGTGTGGAGATGACACCTGGGATCCAGGGAAAACTGGGTCAATTCACATCAAAAGTGAATTTAATCAATGTCTCCACAGTTCTAATTAACTCTACAGCTGGGTTCAAGTCTAGGTCAAAATAAGGTGACTAGGATGTTCTTATCCCTCATGCTCTCTGTAATAGTTGTCACATTATAGGAGTTGGATAAAACAGACCATTTTGTCAAATTACTGCTAGGACTCCATAACTCATAAGAAGACAAAGGGCAGCACTGGAGACCTCAAGAATAAGGCTGCACAGACTCCCTCCTGCCTTACTCAAGCATACAAAGTCCTTGATTTAGCAGTTAGCATTTAGACTTATATACTGCTTCTCCCTGCTTCACAGTCCTCTCTAGGCAGTTTACAGAGTCAGCACATTGCCCCCAACAATCCGGATCCTCATTTTACCCACCTTGGAAGGATGGAAAGCTGAGTCAACCTTGAGCTGGTCCAGATCGAACTGCTGGCAGTTGGCAGAATTAGCCTGCAATACTACATTCTAACCACTGTGCCAATACAGGTCCTATGACGATAATTGGGTCTCTAACATCCATCACTGAGTCACATCCAATTTTATGACTTGTTCACTGTGGTTGTTAATTAAGTGAATCATGGGGTTGTTAGGCCAATTCAGCTTCCCCACACAATTTGATTGTCAGAAGATCCCTGGGAAGATTGTATATTGCAATAACATGACACTGTAAGCTGTCCTGGATGCCAGTTGCCCAGCGCCCGAATTTTGATCACATGACCATGAGGATAGTGCAACCAGTAAGGACTGGTCGTAAGTCACTTTGTTCAGCACTGTTGTAACTTCAATTAAACAAATGGTCACAGGATAATTTTTATCAATGCCTAGAAAAACGAATTAAAGAAATGTGACAGGCAATTCTGAATATATATTAGCAAGAAGAAGACCACTGAGCGATTAATTAACATATTGTTTATGATAATCAACTATTACTCATTGGTTTTTTTTAAACACATGAACCCAGACATTATACTCTTTGCTAAATATTGAGAATATATACTCGTCCCAGCTTCTGCCAACCTAGCAGTTCGAAAGCACGTAAAAATGCAAGTAGAAAAATAGGGACCACTCCGGTGGGAAGGTAACAGCGTTCTGTGTGCCTTTGGCGTCTAGTCATGCCGGCCACATGACCACGGAGATGTCCTCGGACAAGCGCTGGCTCTTCGGCTTTGAAACGGAGATGAGCACCGGCCCCTAGAGTTATATATATATAAACAAATGGTCATAGATCAAGGACTGCCTCTACGTAGCTGCAGCTAAGGGTAAATTCTGTCTTGCAATGGAGAAAGAAGAATTCAGTCCATTAGAGGCCTCCAGCCCAAGCATTCAAGGCAGACATTCCTGGGTTTAATGTAATGCCATGACCGAAAGGCAACCTACACTATTCTCCGTCAATTCTCATTCAGGTTACTGGAGAAGAGAATTGAGGAGAAATTGTCCTGGCTGAATATGGTGTTCTGAAACTTATTGAGTAGTTGGCTGAGAATTGCTGGGGAACATCCTGTCTTTCATTACTGTATGAATTCCTCTCTCCTCCAGCGCACAACCTCCTCCTTGGCTTTCCACACTTCATTCATGTCATCAGGAGACTGGACGGGATATGCACAGCCAGAGAGGCTTCAGAGACACCAAGAGAGGCTTCGCAAGAGAACAGAGTACCAAGCCATGGCAGAGCTCCCACTAGCTCTAACAATAAAAGAGGCATCAAAGCATCCCCTATGAGAAATTAGGGAGGAAAGATTCCCAATAGCCCCCAAGAAATAAAATAAATATGTCTTGCAGAGGAAGAAAACGTTAGAGAAATTGTATAGCAGAGTTCAGTTCCTGGCTACAAAACCAGGAGACAAGAATCGGTGTCCTGCATTCTTATTTTTATATAGGATGGGGGGGAAAAAAGAATACACACACACACACACACACACAAAGCTGTCTTGAGCATTTCTTTCCAAATCAATATATGACTTTTTTCAGTTCCCCAGCTAGTGGCTACAAGAACTTTCTCATTTTCCAAATCATGTTACTTTCCATGGTTCTTTCCTAGACTTATTATTTGCCTAGGCGCTCATAATAATGATATTTTTCTGCTCCTGCCTCCTCTGCCCTTCTTCATGGCTATAACCAAAAGTAACCTGCACGGTACCTTTCTCTGACATCCAAGACAGATCTATCAATTATGGTCTGAGATTTCAAGACCAGCCCAAAGGCCTTTTGCACAGCCAGCCAGTCCAGCTGGGAGATGCTGGGTACCACAATCCGACCTATCAAGAGAGCACCACATTGGAGAAAGCAGCCTCGGTACATCTGAGCACCTTTGATGCTCAACACCTATCCAAAGCTCGATTCCACCTCCATGACTTCAAATACAGAAAAAAAAGCTTCCAGGAATGAAACCTTTGTTGAAAACCTTCCACACCATCCAATGCCATCCCATAATCTGCTGCATAAAATATACTAAGCTCCCTTTCTCTCCCATTTCCCCCCCCCACACACACACACACACACTTCTTCGTGAGTAACCATGGCAATGCCAAGGGCTCTCTGCATGTGTTTAGGGCTTCACCAGCAGCTTCAACCACCAACCATCAAGTTGGAGCGGAAACTCATGTCCCACTTCAGAGGTTTACCAAGCTCCGTCCCTTCCCTCAGCCACACAATATTGTTCTTGCCTTGCACTCACAGCACATC
>JAKJMR010000467.1:962459-976752 GCA_024449315.1 Daboia siamensis
GGATACGAGTCCTTTAATATTAAAGCTCCTTTGAAGTTGCGGCGCCCGCCGAGCTCTTGCGTTAATTTCGGGGGAGGGGGGGGCGCGCGAGAGAGAGAGAGAGAGAAAGAGAGAGAGAGAAAGAGAGAGAAGCGAAAGGAAAGAGAGCAAAGTCTCCACCTTCCTCCTCCTCTCCTCCTCCTCCTCCCTCCTCCAGGGGGAAAAATGGGGAGGAGGAGGGGGGGGAAGCTCCCCCCTCCCTACTCCCTCGGTACGTCGCTTGAACTATCGCACCAGCGTCTCCCAGTTTGGACAGCGGCGGCGGGGGCTGGGCTGCTGGGGCTGGAAGCGCGGAGCTGCCGTGGGAAGCGCCGAGCGGCCGCCGGCTCGCATCCTGCAGGCGGAAAGCAGGCCAAGCAGGCAGAAAGCAGGCAGGCACGCGTGCCCGACCCGGGCTGCTGCTGCCGCCTCGCTCGCTCGCTCGCTCGCTCTCGCCTCCTCCGCCGCAAACCGCTTGCAGCAAGGCTGGCCCTGGCGCGGCTTGCGCTCCTTGCAGGGTCGGTGCCCGGCTGCGTGTGAGAGCGGCGGCGGCGGCGGCAGGCATGGCATGGCGAAGAGTTTGCGCGGAAGGAGCCCGCGCGGGAGGGAGACGCGGGAAGGACCCCCCCCCCCTCCGGCTTTAAGGTGGCCCCGCTTAGATCAAAGTGGCCATCTGCGGGGAGGGAAGCCGGCGCCGGGACCCTTCGGACGCTGGGCGGGAGCTGCGTCCCAGGCGAGCTTGCTCCGAGAGACCTTTGCCTGGCTCGGAGGGAAGCCTCCTGCGCCTCTTAGTCCCGGACCTGGATTTTCCTTTCTCCGAAGGATGCTGGTGGCCGGGGGGGGGGGGGGGGGGGGGGGGGGGTATCGGGTCTCCGTGTCGGAGAGGCGGGAAAGCCGCGAGCAAGGAAAGGGAGCCCGGCCAAACTCCTCTTAAGGTGGCCGGCCTATCGCCCTAAGCCTCGATTCCTCTAATTGTGGCTTATTTAATTAAGGAAGGGGAGGGAGAGCTAGCCGGGCGCTGATTAAGGTTCAGGAAGATGCGGGAGATCCCGTGCGAAGAATCGGCGCAGTACATTCAAGAGGCGGTCAGTTGTCTTGGAAAGGTTTGCTGCTGGTAAGAGAGTAAGAGAGCAAGGTGACTGCATTCAGAGTAAGAGAGCAAGGTGACTGCATTCAGAAGTGACTGCTGCTAAACTAGGCTGAAATGAGGTGTGAACGAGCTATCAGGATAACATGATTTCTCTGTTTTAGCCTTCTTTTATGTTCCATTTTGTTAACCTTGGTTTAGTGTGTTACATCAGGCATGTCAAACACAAGGCCCGGGGGCCGGATCCGGCCTGCAAAGTGGTTTCATGCGGCCCACGAAGCCATCCTGGAAACAGTGAGTGAACGGCCCCCACTGCCTCAGCCCTGGCCCAGAGACTCTCCTTCTGCCAGAGACCCTCAGATCTGTCCCACTCCTGCCCGGGCCCCCATAGGCACCCTTGATGCCAACGATGTAGAGCTGGCCATGCCCACCCAGTAGGCCATACGCACTCTAGCCATGCCCACCCAGTAGGCCGCACCCACCCTGGCCATACCTACCCGCCCCACCCCAAGGGCAACCACAATGCTGATGCGGCCCTCAATGAAATTGAGTTTGACACCCCTGTGTTCCATGAACCCAGCCCACATGTCACCCATTAAGCTCACAAAAGGATAAAAACAGAGGAGTTAGAGAAGGAGACTCCCAACAGCCACGTCTCCGGGGAATGCTGGAACCCTGCACCATTGGAGGGCCACAGGGCCCCTGGAGCTGCTCCTGGAATCCTCAACTTAGTGATGGTTCAAAGTTACAATGCCACTGGATAAAGTGACTTATGACCCTTACAACTGTTGCAGCATCCCCATGGTCACGAGATCAAAATACAGACTCTTGGCAATTGTCTCATATTTATGACGGTGGCAATGTCCCGGGGTCAGGTGATCCCCTTTTGTGACCTTCTGTCAAGCAAAGCCAGATTCACTTAACAACCATGTTACTAACTTAATAACTGCAATGACTCACTTAACAACTGTGGCAAGAAAAGTCCTAAAATGGGGCAATATTCACTTAAGAAATGCCTAGCAACATAAATGTTGAGCTCAATTATGGACATAACTTGAGGACTACCTTTACTTATATGTTGGAGAAGTTTCCTTTTACAAATGAACTGTAGGGTGTAGGTAAATGGAAACCCAAAAGGAAAGTTATAGATACATAAAATTGGATTGTACAGCAAATGGAGAGTTGGTTAAATCAGAGGCTGTGTTCGCACACACAGAGCTGGCTGGAAAATTCTGGGAGTCCCAGCACATCTGGAGCACACCATGCTCAGGAAGATTGCTGCCAAACATGCTTAATAAGCCACAATGCCTAAGCTGAGACCAAACAAACCATATTATGGCTTTGTTGTATGAATCAGACCATCTTTCTAAGCTCTCTAAGGTATTTTGTTTTGGCTTAGCAAACTATAACCCATTGTGGCATATAAATCATGGCTGATAGGTTTCATAGCTTTTTGCCTTTATTTATTTATCCCATTTCTACAGCCACCCATCTCAAACAAGCGTCTTTGGGTAGATAGCAATCCAAAAACAATTATATAATATAGTAGAAATCTAAATATATATGTGCAGCATAGAAAAAAAAAGTCATCTTAGATATCAGTGTAGCCAGGAAACAGGCACAAAGCCAGGTCTTCAAGGCCAATAGGTCAAAGTTAAGCTTTGAAGGGAGAATTTTCCAGAGGACGGAGGCTACAGCAAAGGAGGTACATCTCACGGGCCCCCTCCAGCCAATATTCCTTGACTGAAGGGGGCCATAACATGCCTAGCCCCCTGGACCAAATTGGGCAGAAGAAGTCACCGGGATTTTATTTATTTATTTTTATTTATTTTAATCCCATTTATATCCTGCCCTTCTCCGAAGACTCAGGGCGGCTTACAATCTAAGCACAGATCAATGTGCTTAGCAACAGCCTTCATTCTATATATATGCCTGCTTATTAGGGCTTTCAGCCCCCCCCCCAGCGGCATTATTACAAAGTCAGCTTATTGCCCCCAACAATCTGGGTCCTCATTTTGCCTACCTCGGAAGGATGGAAGGCTGAGTCAACTTTGAGCCTGGTGGGATGCGAACCTCCACTAACTGCAGGCAGTTGGTGTTACTTAAGGAGGCATTAGCCCACTGCTCCACCAAGGTTATCCTGGGATAATCTGGTCCTAAGCCATGAAGGGCTTTTCAAGATGACAACCAACACCTTGAATTGCACCCAGAAGCACCCAGACAACCAGTGCAGCTCACAGGCTGTCATGTTACACATGACAATTATCTGGCACCCTTTGCTGCCCATGAGGCGGCACTTTGAAGCTTCTGAATGCTTTTCAAGGGCAGTCCCATGTAAAACACTTGCAGTAGCCCAAGACGAGAGATCATAAACGCCACGAGTGACTGCGATTTTAAATAAAGTGAGGTGTGTACAATGACCAATATCTGTCTGAATCATTCTGCTGTTGAAGAGGGTGAAGCGAGTTATGGCCCCTTCGCTGAAGTCTAGGGACTATTACAGGGGTCTCCAAAGTTGGCTGCTTTAAGGCTTGTGGACTTCAACTCCCAGAATTCCTCAGCCAGCATCCCTTACAAGCCTTAAAGTGGCTAAGTTTGGAGACCCCTGGAGTACAACCTCCCATACTGATCCAGACTGTGTAGTAAAAATAGATTTTTCTGACGGGGGGGGAGAGAGGGAAATACAATGGTACCTCAGTACTCAGTTACTTCAAACCTCCTCGAATCTGGGACTGGAGGTATTTTGACATGGAAACGTTGTCCTTGGCATGCATTTAGTACTTGACATGTTGTGACAGGAAAAGTGGGACAGCTGTGGAGGATGCTGGGAAAACCACAGGAAAAGGAAGGGACGGCCACAGAGGGTGGACAGGAAGTCGGCCATCCTGGGAAGGTTGCTGACATAAGAAAAGGGACAGACAGAAAGTTCTTCCAAGGGTCACACGCTAAGTCACGTGCTTTGTTTGAGACTCATCCTTTTTTTACTGCTTGTCGCATCTCCCGGGAACCAATGAACGCCGAGTACCGAGGTACCATTGTAACTATGAAGGGGTGGTGTGTACGACGACCAATATCTGCCTGTGTCACTCTGCTGTTGAAGGCAGGGAAGGGGATCATGGCCCTTTCACTGAAGGGTAGGGACTATAATCTCCCATGCTGATCCAGAGTATGTAGTAAAAACAGATTTTTCTGACATCACTTTTGCACACTGAGTATGGCCCAAAGTCACCCAGCCAGCTTTGGTGCCTAAAGGAGGAAGAGAACTGGAATCTTCCCTCACCTCACCAATCCAGCACTTTCCCAGTGTGCCTGTATAGTCACTGTATACCCATACAGTTTTGCACTGTCCCTGTGTAGTCACTATACACCCATACAGTTTCTGTAAAGCAGGGGCCTCCAACCTTGGTAACTTGTAACATCGGTGGACTTCAACTCACAGAATTCCCCAGCCAGCATGGCTGGCTGAGAAATTCTGGGAGTTGAAGTCCACCGGTCTTACAAGTTGCTAAGGTTGGAGAGTCAATGCTATAAAGGATAGCTGTAATTCCTGATAACCCCCCATTGTCCCCGACACACTCTGGTTCACAAACAAGCTGCAGGTTCTGAAAAGGGCCAAGAGCACCAGAGGAGGGAAACAAGGAAAGAAGCGGAGTGGACACAACTTAAGAGCTGCTACTAAGGCCTACCTCAGTAAGAGCAGTCAAACCCTGTTATTTCTCTGCCCTTATTGCGTCCACAGAGGCCTTGTTTAGGATCACTTAGTCCCTCCTGGGATGGGGGGCTCGGGTGATAACCTCCAGGGCCGTGCAGAAGCCTTTGTGGAACATCTGACAGACAAAGTTGCTTGGATTTGTTCCCAGTTGGAACCCACCTGTGCGGTAGATCCACGTGAAACGTCTGGGAAAAGGTCTTACCTGATTAATAAATAATAGTAATAATAATCTGTGTCTATAAGCAGCTGCTCCATTACAAGTAACTTTAAGCTTTCAATCTACTGTGGTTTCTGATTTCAGGTGCGGGACAAAAACAGATTCTATGGATTTTGGGAAAGGAGGCAAGTGGGCTGCTGCCTGTCTCATCCTTGGGAACTTCATGCCACCAGAGGCCTGTAGAAAGCATGCCAAGTTGGAAGAATCTGGTTTGGGTTTCTCTGCTGGGTAATTCTGGGAGCTGAAGACCACAAGTTTTAAAGTTGCCAAGTTTGAGAAACCCTGGTGTAAAGCAGGGGTCTTCAATCTTGGCAACTTTAAGACTTGTGGACTTCAGTACCCAGAATTCCCCAGCCAGCCAGTCCACAAGTCTGAAAGTTGCCAAGTTTGAAGGCCCCTGGTCTAAAGGATTGGCAGGAAACCCCAAAATCTTAGGGGCATTGGGTTGCAGAAATGAAAACCCCAATTGTCCAGTATCTCTTCCTCGTAGATCAGTGGTTCCCAACTTTTTCTATGCCCTGCACCCCTAGAACGCTTCTGATATATTCTCGCATCCCTTACAAAAGTTCAAAATAACAGCAACGAATTACCTTATTTTCCGGCGTATAAGACGACTTTTTAACCCCTGAAAATTTTCTTAAAAGTTGGGGGGTCGTCTTATACGCCGGGTCGTCTTATATGCCAGAAAATACAGTATGCATATACACTACAATTTTGACAACCTAACTTTTCACACCCCCTGGAATATCATCTAGCACCCCCAGAGGGTGCGAGCACCCCTGCTTGCGAACCCCTGTCATAGATAGACATGCCAGAATCACCCGTTGCTATCCTAATCAAAGGGTGAAGTAGCCTTGCTTCTGAATAAATATGGAGTCAACCTCACTCCATACCTCCACCCTTTAAAGATAGAGGTAAGGTTTGTATAACATACTAAACTTTCTCACATCTAACTTAACCAAAATTAGCATGTGAGAATGCACGTGCTGAGTCTGTACCTGATATTAGCAAGCCTGTTGTGGGAACTCAACCAGTTTTTAGGAAACCTTGTGGAAACCAAGGTGAGAGCTATACTAGCAAGGGTAAGCTTTGTCTGCAGAGGATAAATCCTCCAGGTTAATCCCCAATCTCTCCATGGAAATCCAGTTCATACAACCCATTCAAGATCAGTTCCGCAGCTGGGAACTGCATTTGCATAATTTGCATAATAAGCTGAATTGTTTGTAACTTGGTTTACTGCTCGGTGACTTAATTTGTTAGGTGGACATCCAGACAGTTGATTAGTTGATGGTCCTATATATTGCGCAACACCAGAAAATGGATATTCAGGAAACACTGAAATGTCTTGTATGAACACCATATGAGACACAGACCTATAACCAAGCTCTCAAGCTGCTTTGAAAATGGCCAGCAAATTATAACTTTTACTGTGTCATAAAAGGAAGATTATGAAATACTTGGGAAATAAATCCTGGTTAATTAATTTCAACCAAACCAAATCAGTCATAAGGTTCCCCCCCCCACCCGTCCCTGTGTCTTATTTTTCAATTCTTATTGCACAGCCTTCAACCCGCCACTCATGTTGTGAGTGATTTAAAGAATTTTGCACACCCCTGGTTTATACCCAGCCAGAGAGTGGTTTGTTCAATTTATTTTATTTTCCACCATGATCACAAGACACTTGGCAGTTTACAGTAATTACAGGCAAAACTAGCATGTAAAGAAAACCTCTTTGGGAGAAGCGTGCATAAAATTTCCCCAAGCATTAACACCATCAAACTGGGTGCTGTGTCACTGCTCACAGTCCTCCGGAATAACTTATTTTTCAGGAGTTTGCAGAAAGTTAAAGCGAGAAAGAGCTAAGCTAATTTCTAAGCAGACATTGCTCCATAAAATAAGTGTGACTATTGAGAAAAGGAGTTTCTCCAGGGGGACCCATGGGGTGGGCCAGCCAATTTCTGTTGGAGGAGATGGTCCTGAAAGAACCTTAGCGTCAAACAATGTAGGCCTTTCCAGTTGGCAAGCAGCAATGTGAATCATAACTGGAATCTGATAGGAAACTGGTTGAACAAACCTTGGCTAACAGGTAGTCCTCGATTTACAACCACAGTTATGCCCAAAATTTCTGTTGCCTCATTTTGCAACCTTTCTTGCCACAGTTGTGAAGTGAATCACTGCAGTTGTTAAGTTAGTAACACGTTTGTTAAGTGAATCTGTCATCCCCATTGACTTCGTTTGTCAGAAAATCACGAAAGAGGATCACATGAACCCGGGACACTGCAATTCATAAATATGAATCAGTGGCTAAATGCCTGAATTTTGATCATGTGACCACGGGGATGCTGCAGTGGTCGTAAGATGCTGTCGTAACTTTGAATGGTCACTAAATGAATTGTTGTAAGTGGGGAACTATCCGTAGTTTGATGGGTGAACACAGCCTTGTACCTTTTTGAACCAGTGTTCCCGCTTAGCTGGAGTGTACTTTTCCAGTCTGTTGCTTTCGTAATCTGTTGGAATTACAAGTGTCGGTGTAGCTAAAGTGGAATGTGGGAGTTACATTTCTACAACATCCAGGAGAAAAGACTAAGCAAATTCAAGACACGAGAGAGCTGGATTAAACCTAGAGCTTTTGAGGAGAAGGGACAACTGATCAAGATCATGATTGCAGTAATTACTTTTGTAAAAGCAGGTGGTACGTCGAGGCAATTTCGCTTGCTTCTCTATTATAAATGACCAATATTTCCTTTCTGCATCTTTTAAAGGTCATCATTCTTCGCATCTGGTTTCTTCGGGCATTTATTAATACTGGAGCCGCACAAACAGAGCAGCCAGTGTGAAAATGGGCTTGAGCGCAGGTGGTGCTTGACGCAAGAGGCAAGAGACCATAATTTCCGTTGTCAAGCCAAGTGGTGGTTAAGTGAATTGTGCCCAATTTTGCAACATTTTTTGCCGTGGCTCTTAAGCACACCACTGCATGGTTAAGTGAATGAATCGTGATCATTAAGCAAGTCTGGCTTCAGCCCATTAACTTTGCTTGTTGGAAGCCCCCTGGGAAAGTTATAAGTGGTAATCACATTGCCCTGACATGCTGCAACTGTCATAAATACATGCCAGTTGCCAACACCCAAATTTGAATCACATGACTGTGGGAAGGCTGCAACAGTTGTAAGTGTGAGGCCCGGTCACAGGTCACTCTTTTTTTTCAGTGCTGTTGTAACTTTGAATGGTTGCTAAATGAATGTAGGTCGAGGACCGTAAGTTGTGTCAGTGTGTTTTCAGAACATAGCTATGGTCCTAGAATACTGTGTAAAAGATAGATACCACATTAAGTCATGGTTGTGCCAACTTCAGGCATATTCCATGAACACAGACTCTAGAACAGGGGTGTCAAATTCAATTTCATTGAGGGCTGCATCAGCATTGCGTTTGCTCTCAGGGGGCTGGGTGGGTGTGGCCTGGGTGGGTGTGGCCTACTGGGTGGGCGTGGCTAAAGTGTGTATGGCCTACTGGGTGGGCATGGCCAGCTCTACATCGTTGGCATCAAGGGTGCCTATGGGGGCTGGGCAGGAGTGGGACAGATCTGAGGGTCTCTGGCAGAAGGAGGGTCTCTGGGCCAGGGCCAAGGCAGTGGGGGCCGTTCCCTCACTGTTTCCAGGATGGCTTCGCGGGCCGCATGAAACCACTTCACGGGCTGGATCTGGCCCCTGGGCCTTGTGTTTGACATGTCTGCTCTAGAAAATAAGAAGCAGTTTTTCAGTTGCAACGAATCCTTCACGTACTGTTTATTCACTCTAAAAAATATTGGATGGATTAGAAATGAAAGAACATGGTGGATGTTAAGGGATTATTCCAAAAGTAAACCAATTTTAGTATCTTAAATGCACACCCAAGGCCAACAGTCCATAAGGAGCCTAGTTCAGATCTAAAATTAACATTTGAAGATGTTTATTGTTGGGGAAAGGTGACTGATTGTATGCCATCAAGTCAATGTTGACTCCTGTGGCCACGACATGGATAGACTTTCTGCAGGACAATTTGTCTCCAACCTGGTCCTCCAGCTCTTCCCATGGTACATCCTTGTGGCTGCAAATGCATCCATTCATTTCAGGAGGGGTAAACCTCTTAAATCTGTGCATTCGTGGAACAGGGAACATGTTCCTTTCTTCCTGAGATGCCACAGACACACTGATGCATCTCAATCCATGTTTAGTCAGCCAAGCCTTTGTATCCTTCTCTCCCTTCTGCTTTCCTGTGTGCAGATCCCATGAAAACAGAAACCTTAGATGCAGTCACACAGCAACTGCGTGCGTCTCCTATTTCTTTAAGCAAGTCCAACAGGATCACTCAACATCTTTTAGCTCGTGGAAGCTCTTCTCAGATACAGGCAGGTCCTCGACTTACAACAGTTCATTTAGTGACCACTCAAAGTTACAATGGCACTGAAAAAAGTGACATGACCATTTTTCACCCTTATGACCGTTGCAGCATCCTTGCGGTCCCGTGATCAAAATGCAGATGTTTGGGAACATTTATAACCGCTGCAATGTGCGGGGGTCACAGGCTCCCCTTTTGCAACCTTCTGACAAGCAAAGTCAATGGGGAAGCCAGATTCATGTAACAGCTGTGTTATAACTTAACAGCTGCAGTGATTCACTTAACAACTGCAGCGAGAAAAGTCATAATACTGGGCAAGATTCACTTAACCAATATCTCATTTGACAACAAAAGTGTCAATTTTAGTTATAAATCGAGAACTACCTGTAATTCAATAATCCCTCTATTTTTCCTAAACCACTAATGATAAATGTTTGTTATGCTCCGATTCCATCTGTATCCCATTTCTGGAGACAAATGTAGAATCAATAATACTAATATGATTAGATAATTGTGACAAGCCTACGGAGATTTTGTCAGGTATCTGAATTTGGTCTTCTCCAGTGGCAGCATAGAGTGAGACCAGTTAATCTCAAGAACCAATCTGACAGAGTTTTGGTTAGTAAAATTATTCAGAAGATTAAATGAAAAACTCAAAAATGCCAGCAAGGACTCCTTTCAAATGAGAAACCTCTGCATAGGCAAAGGGTGTGAAGGTTCTTGTGTCCTTCTTGAAGCCAAATATCTTTTGCCATGGGAGGCACCACCCACACAGACTACGATGTCGCCCAGCGATGCCCAGGGTAGCGCTTGCCTCCCATCATTTATGCCAATTGGCTAAGCAAGGGGTCCCTAACCCCCGGTCCGTGGACCAGTACTGGGCTGTGGCATGCCAGAAACTGGTCCACGCAAAGAAGCAAAGCCCCATCCGTGGGATGCAGGCAGCACACAAAACCACATCCCCTCTGGTCCACGGAAAAACCTCTCTCCACGGAACCGGTTCCTGGTACTCAAAAGGTTGGGGACCTCTGATCTAAGACATACTGTGATGTCACAGAAGGTTCCTGAAACATCTGAATGGGGGAGAGAATCCTCTTCCTCTGAGAATGGAGAGGAATGGTCCAAAGGTCAAACATGGACCACCAGCTGATGGAAGGGGAATAAAATTGCTAAGCACACTGATTTGTGCTTCTTAGATTGTAAGCCGCCCTGAGTCTTTGGAGAAGGGTGGGATATAAATGGGATAAAAAAAAAAAGTCCCTTTGGAGAGGGAAAGGAAATCCTCTTGGCCAGGGGTCTTCAGGCATGCCTGGCTGAGGAATTCTGGGAGTTGAAGTCCACAAGTCATAAAAGGGCCAAGTTTGAAGACCCCTGCTCTTGGTGTGTGGAATAATGCTGGCTCAGGAATTCTGGGAGTTGAAGTCCACAGGTCGTAAAGGGTTCATAGTTGGCCACCCTGCAGTACATGAACTATGTCCAGTGGTTAAATTGACATGACACATCAAATCAGGAGTTCAGTGTATTTGATAGACACAAAAACCCACACAATGCTTATGTAAGAACAACACTGTTGCCTTGCTTTGATGTAAGCAGGGAGCAGCTTATTCCTACCAGATCAAAAAACTGAATTTATTTATGCAACTGTGAGCAGATCCAATTGCTGTTGTAGATAAATGGAGCCCCCATGTTTAGAGAAGGTGTAACAAAGGCCACACACAAAAGAAAAAAAAAGGTAAATACATCTGCAGACGAGTCTCCCCACAGTAGCAGTTTTCTGTGCTTGGAACAGGAGGCGAGGCTAACCAGGCACTGCTGCCCTCTAGTGGATCACATTGGAGCTGTTTTTTTTAGTATTCCACCAGATGTTCTGGATTTCAGTTCCCAACCTTCCAGGTCCTGCTGGGAAGGTTGAAAGCCCAGCACATCTGGAATAGCTTCCATGAGATTTATTGGCTTTGAAGGCTCTGTTCCTTATAAGAGGAATACTTTTTTTTTTTGTTATTGATGACTGAGAGATCACCGTTAGTTGAGCTGCCATCCTTCCTTAAGTGCATTCTACCAATAATGGCAAATTAGTGTCTGTGTGATAATAAGCAGGAAGAAAGAAACCGTAATTAAAAGCAATTAGCAGAGAAAGACTAGCACACAATAATACAGCTATATTCTCATAAATGCAATTAATAAGTGTCCAATATGGGCACTACCCAGGGATTAATATACTATGCAAATGCTGAAATTCTGCAGCTGCATTAGGGATAAAACATCCCATAATAACTCTGCGGGTAAGAGACAACCAGGATCGGTTATGGTGGGAGTTCTAAGATGCAAACATGACTTTGTAACTGATGTGACTTTACGTTTGCCGGCTTTGTCTCACTGACATAGCCTTTTAATTTTCAGACTGACTCCAAAAGCAATTTGATTAGCAAAAGGGCATGATTGACTTGTGGTGGAAAAATGTTGCCCTGCTTTCTCCTCTGCACACTCTGCTTAAGACAAGTTACATCAATGGGGAGAAAATAATCACAAAGGCTAGAATGCTGTGGCAATCAATAGAATCATACATCACAGGGAACAAACAGAAAATAATCAGAACAACGGAGAACAGAGGCTAATAAAAACAAAATCCTTGCTAAAGAAGAGGGAGGAGATTTACCAAAACAAGAGGGAAGAACATCTGGATGACACTAGTTCTCCCCTATTCCACCATCACCACCATCACTTAAAAAGGGGCTCCTCAGCTGGTCAAAGGGAAGAATATGACCTTTGGGAATTTTAATTAATTAGGGTTAGACTCACATCCAGGGTTATATGAACCATGATCACTAAGTTGGGGGTGGGGTGAGATGGCTCAGTGGTTCAAGATGCTGAGCTTGTCAGCTGGAAAGCTTGCACCCCATGTTTGAAACCTGAGCGCCCCATGACGGTTTGAACTACCATTACTTGCCCCAGATCGTGCCAACCTAGCAGCTCAAAAGCATGTAAATGCGAGTAGATAAATAGGTACCACTTCAGTGGGAAGGTAGTAACGCTCCATGCACCTTGGTGTACAGTCGTGTTGGCCATGTGACCATGGAAGAGTCTTCAGACAATGCTGGCTCCCTTGGCTAAGAAAACTCTGCACTAAGCAAACGTGGTTAAGTACTCACAGCACACTAAAATAAATTGTGGTTGGCTCATTTGTGAGCTGTGTGAACATGGCTACAGGAAAAGAGCTATATGCATTTAAGGACCAACAGTGATCTATTCTTTAAAAAATATATAGATGTCTATATCTCATACATTGACAGCTATTTTGGGGGGAATCTGTTCAAAGGGAGCTCCCCTATGGCTGCCAATTTGTTATAAAATTGTCCACAGTTGGTTGGCAATTCTTAGATTTTTTTTTACTCCCAACATAACTGGAATAGATCCAGTTGGGGTAGATAAAACTGAAGTAGTGGTAGTAGACGTGCCATGTGACTTTAGTTGGCATTCCAACTTACTTCCCCAAACTGGGAAGTTGATTTTTAAGGCTTTCTACATAACTTTTCCTAACCCAAACCATGTTGTTCTTATCACAGTTCACCAGGCAGCTGATGATCCGCATTACTGGTGGCCAATGGATAGCTGGTGTTCCCTGGAGTTGGTGCTCCATGGCATTGGTGCACGTATGGATATGGACAATCCCATCTTGAGAACCGGGAAGCTGTTTCCTTTTGCAAGCCGCTCAGAAGCTTTCCAAAATGGCCTCCTAAATGCACATAACACATACTGCTAACACTGGCAAGGAATAACCACGCTTTTAGTGCATGCAACTGGGGTGTGTGAGGGGGCTGCCCAAAATCAAGATATAGATTGCACCCATTAGATCAAAGCCTGGCCCTTTTTTATGCCATGAGATGCATGTGTGTCCCATTAAAAAGTATCAGGTCTTTGACTGTGTATAGGTAGTCCTTGTCTTACAACAGTTCGTTTAGTGACCGTTCAAAGTTACAATTGCACTGAAAAAAGTGACTTATAACTGCTTTTCACACTTACAACCATTGCAGCATCCCCAGGATCACACGATCAAAATTCAGACGCTTGGCAACTGACTCACATTTGTGACGACTGCAGCCTTCCGGGGTCACATGATCCCCCTTTGCGACCTTCTGACAAGCCAAGTCAATGGGGAAGCTGGATTTGCTTAACAACCCGGTTACTAAGTTAACAAGTGAAATGATTCACTTAACCAACGTGGCCAGGAAGGTCGTAAAATGGGGCAAAACTCACCTAACAAACATCTCACTTAGCAATGGAAATTTAGGTTGTAAGACAAGGCCTACCTGTGTTCGTGACCATCTTCTTGACTTTTTGACCCACCTCTAGCGCAACTCTCTGAAGGGGGCAAGGTTTTCAAAACAAACAAACGAATCTAGGGGCTGTTGTAAGTTGGGAACAATATTTTTGGCAGCTTCTGTGATTGGGATCTGGTGTTCTATGTCTCCCCCGTGTCCAAAGACTGGCAGAGATGAAGACAATCGTATCTTCAAAAGTATTTGGAAGGATTGAGGAGAGGAAATGGCAAGCTACGAAAGCATCATAAGCTTCCATTTGTTGCCCTTCACTCCTCACTTTCAGATCAGTTGCAGATGACCCGTAATTGTTATTTTTTGGCTGCAGGTTATGCAGGAAGAGCATTCAAATGCTAAAATTGCCTTCGAGTCAAGCTTGACTCCCAACGCTCAAACGTAAGACTTTTGCCTAAAAGCAACGGGGTTGAACCTCTTGTATGCTTCCTCTGTTTCTGTAATGAGCAGTTTTGCCACTTGCTAGGATGACTTCCCACCTTATGCCAGCCAGAAATGTGAAAAGAGAATAATAATAATAATAATAATAATAATAATAATAATAATAATAATAA
>JAKJMR010000467.1:998370-1009942 GCA_024449315.1 Daboia siamensis
ATCTATCTATCTATCTATCTATCTATCTATCTATCTATCTATCTATCCAGTGCTTTTTTTGTAAAAGAAATAGGTGCCGGAACTCACACATGTCATACAACTCGCCTTGCCTACCCTACAAGGTTCCATCCCAAAAAGGTGCCGGAACTCCGTTCTGAGCGTTCTATGAGAAAAAAAGCCCTGGATATATATATATATAGATGCTTTCCAGGATGTTCATTTGACTGTCTGGCAGTTTTTTGTAGTCTCTCATCCAAGTATTTACCAGACAAATTCAGCCTAACTTTCCAGCCCAGGAATCAACCAGGAATGAAACAGGTGCAGCCATCTGCAGAATTAGGAATCCATAATACAGGAGAAGAAAACCCTTCAGGGCTTCTTTTTCAGTGACATCTTTCATAGGTGAGGATAGATGACCCTTTTCTGGAGAGACTTGGTTTATTTTGAAAATTAGTTGTTATGGAACAATATTCAGACAAGGTTGGATAATAACAGTTTGGCAAAAAGGCATATGAAGAAAACATTTGGCAAAATGCAAGTCGTGTGTTTTGCATTGCTCAAATCCCATCCTCAGTATTGTGTCCACATAGGAATCATAGTATTAAAAACATCTTGGCTTCTAAGCTATGAAATATGGGTTTAGCACTGAGGGGTTTCAGCTCAGCTCTTTTGGGATGAAATCAGTTTTCATAATTCCCAGGATTTCTCCTAGCTAGGCAGTCTGAACTGGTTTAATCATGAGAGCTAGACGCTTGATTTTTAAAAAAAAAACAAAAAAAAAAACCCTGATCTGCTCAAAACGCTATAGTTGAGGACTGCCCCCGACCTCCGTTCATTTCGTCGGGACCTGAAGACCTGGCTCTTCGAGCTCTCTGGCCCAGGCTGAGAATTTTTAATTTTAACTTAGTTTTAATCTTAATTTTAACTGGGGTTTTTATTAATGCAGGGATTAATATAATTTTTTTTAATCTGTTTTTAACTTTTATATCTGTGTTTTTTAATTACCCTGTAAACCGCCCTGAGTCCTTCGGGAAAGGGCGGTATATAAATGTAATAAAATAAAATAAAATAAAATAAAATAAATAAATAATAATAAATATATTTATGCAAAAAAGATTCAGAGAATTATAATGGCTGCAAAGAAGAAAAGAAAGAGAAAAAGAGCAGAGGTGTCAAACTCGCAACGTCACGTGACGTGTTGCAACGTGTCGTGACTTTTTTTCCATTGCCGGCAATGGGGTGGGCCTGGTCTCACTATGATGCATCCGCCCCACGGGCTGACAGTTTGACACCCCTGACCAAGAGGATCAGAAACTTAGGTCTACCAGGAACTAGCTAGGTTTCTACCCAATCCTGTAGAAGAAAAGATTGACATGGGATAGAATAAACCAGGTTGACATTAAACCTACAGGTAAAGAGGTAACTGCTGCATCTGTGCAGCACAAAATGACAGGATAATGGTTAGCTTTTTCTTTTTTATATATATGGTTTTAGCCTGTCATGTTTAGCCAGCTGGATGATACAATTATGGTTAATGTACTGTGCACATTTCCCCCAATTAATCCCCTAGCCAGATGAAGTGGAAAAAGGATCTTAAATTAGCGGAAGGGAAATGCAGGTTGAACTCTGAAAATTTTCCTAACAGGAGAAAGGGTCAATTGGAAAGCAAGTTATCAAAACCTGTGGGCCGTCCTTCAGCTGGATCTCACCCCACTTTGCACATACACCTGGGTTTTCTGCTACATCCGGTCAGCCCCCTGGAGCCAGCTTCTTCTGGTTCAATTCTGCAAATTCTTGTTGCGTTTAAAATGAAAATGGCTGTTAATTTGCCTTTTAACTCTGACATGTTCTGAATGCCTTTTTTTTTTTGTCCATGCTGTGTTAATATTTGTTTTGATCGGCTGTGTTGGTATTCATCTGGTTGATTTCTATCTGCAAATCAGATCTGCAAGGGGAAGCTTCTCGGTGATTGTCAAGCCAGGAGACTGAGTATAAACTGAAGATCTTTCCACTGTTCAGTGAATCAATCTGGCTCGCGCTTGGCAGAGAACAAATCAGCAGCACGGGCAGCATTTACACATCGAACTCACGCCCTTCTGCCCACGACCCCTCAATTTTATTTCTTATTAAAGGTTTTGTGGTGGGGGATGGATGACTTCACCTTCCAGAAATGCAGCTTTGGTCAGAATGAGCGTAAAATATTGTAGTCAGCTCTTCAGCTCTGGAGCTGTTGGCGACCCGCAAAAGAAAACCTTTTATCTTTGCTTGGGAAAGGGAAAGCCGGAGGATATTCCAGGAGAATCAGAAGTCAAGACGGTCAGTTTTGCCTGTCGCTCTGTAAGAAGCTTGGGTGGGGAAAGGCACGTGTGTGCGTGCATGTGTACGTACGTGCACGCATGCAATATTGGTGCCTCTCAGTTGGCTAACAATGTCTCTTCCCCCTGTATAGAAAACATCAATAAAAGCCTCCAGCCTCCAGAGACACTCTCCCATGACAGGAGAGCATAATTAGCCGATTAATCAAGAGAAAAGAAGTAGATACTGGAGATCTAGGCCTCTAAATGGATATTTTCTTGACTTGCCCACGTTGCCCTGTGAAATGCTAGGATAATCTTTGTGACTTGCCTGCAGCCGTTCTCACACAGAGGATGGAAGTGGGCTTATAGAACTGTAGGGCTGGAAGGGACCCCAGAGGTTTTCTAGACCAGCCCCTGCTCAAGGTGGGAGACCTTATATCATTCCAGTCAAATATGGGGGTCTGGTGTCTTATTTTGGAAAACCTCCAGTGATGGAGCACTCGGAACTCTAGGAGGGAAGCTCTTCCATTGATTAAGTGTTCTCACTGTCAAGTAATTTCTCCTTAGTTCTAGGTTGGATTGCTCTTTAACAAGCTTCCACCTGTTGTTATGTACGTAGTGCGTCTGGTGGGTGCAGCCACCTTCATCACCAGGTGGTACCTGTCAGGTGCCCTGATTGGTCAACCTGTCTGGCTGGAAAATAGAGCAACCGGATTGGTTAGCTTAAGGGGCATTGACATTATAAAAGGGGCACCTGGGGGCGTGCACAGGGTTCCATCTTGTAATCAATAAAAACGGTTCTATGTGCTACCCTGTCTCGTTTCTGTCTCCACGCAGTCGGCCAATACCTAACACCTGTTGCTTCTTGTCCTGCCTTCTGGGGCTTTGGACTTGTAGATTTGGACTTGTAGATTTTGTCTTGATTCCCAAAGCCCCATTGGGCTTAGGCTGTGTGAAACTCTTTCCTGGATCTGTACCCATCGCCAAGTTCCGGTAGAAAAGATTGGAAGTGGGGCAGAGGAGTGCAGACAGAGCCAAATGATCCTTGTTTCTCCACACCAAGAATAGGCCACCCCAAAGGTACCCATCAGGGTAGAACTTCCATAATCTCTTCCACACAGGATCCTGGCTGAGATTGATAGGGATTGAAATATCAACGGGATTCCCTGATGTGTTCTTCCCCATCAAAAGAAGGATCGTAAGAAGTTTGCCTGTCTTCTTTCTATGGACCAGAGAAATGAGCCCCTTTTGGGAGAGAAGATTTCTTTGCCTTTACGTCCTTTGTGGCTGAAGTATCATAAGAATATCTAGCTTCCAACTTCTGTACTGGCCTAATCGTGACATCTAGAAGATGTCTGAGAATTTTAATTTTAATTGGGGTTTTTACTTTTGTTCAGGGATTGATTTAATCTTTTTAACTGTTTTTTAACTTTTGTATTCCTTGTTTTAAATACCCTGTAAACCGCCCTGAGTCCTTCGGGAAAGGGCGGTATATAAATCCAATAAAATTAAATAAATAAATAAACCATGTCTTTTCTCCCCCCACACACTTTTTTTACCCCTTTGGGAAAAAATATATATAAGTTGACCTGCTTAAAATATTATTCATTTGTGCCCAGTACTCCCTTTGCCTTTTGCAGAATACCATTTGTTTGTTTATTATTACAAAACTTACAGTCTTTCCATATTTAGCAGGAAGCTGACCAGCCCTGCCAAGCTGATTCAAAAGGAAAGAGATCCTGATATTTTTTTTTTAAAAAAAGACTACCAGATTGTAAATCTGGAATGACGGCTTCTGTCTAACAAAACAGGATGAGTAGCTGAAGGAGCAGGAGGTTGCAGAGGTGTGATGGCACCCTGTCATCGTAGCCAAGAGTTGCTTTAATGTGATTAAGCTCTTAGTCCAACTCAGCTACATCCCTACAGAGTCCCCGCAGAATCTCACAACTGTTGAAGAACAGAATGAGCTTTAAAAAGTCATTGTTGACATTTGTCTCCTCAGGGCCTCCCAATAGCTTTGTCATTACAAAACATTGCAAAAGGCATTTCAGTGCCCTCAGGCAGGTGTGGAGGCATTTTGTAACCAAAGAGATCAGAATTATTTCACGGGAGGTTTAGCAATGCCTTTCCCAGCCTGGCCTCTGCTTCCAGAGGTGCAAGGATTCTAAACTTTAAACTCCCAATTCTTGTGCTTTGTGGAATTTTGAAAACTACACTCAACTCATCCAAAACCAGATGACAGAAAAAACTGAGTTAGGACTTATGTGTGGTATCCTTAGTAAGCTCAAAAATTGCCTCCATGACATCTTGTTCTGAGCCCCAGAGTTACAGTCAGTTGGGTAGACAGTGGAAACGTGTCCATCTCTACTTAAGGAATCGGAAAGAATACCCACTTGCTTAATTCTGCGTTTTTAAAATCAGAAACAAACCAAAGCAGATCAGCATTTGCAGCCAAAGAGATCAGAGTTATTGTGTAGGATTAGAAATGCCAACGTTTGCCATTCTTGGAATGTTGCAGGGCTGCTTATTATTTATGACAATTTTTTTTTGAAAAAAGTATCCACAAGCATATACTCATCAAAAGGAAAAACCCCAAAGATTACATCAGAGAAAGTGGTTTGCATAATTTTCTACACTAGACCAGACTGCAAAGAAACTTCCACATGTTTGGAGAAATGTTCACCCAAATAAAGATATATTTTAATGTGAACTAACTAATGCTAGCTAACTAATTTTAAGGAAATATTGTCAGGTTAGCTGAATAATAATAATTAGCTGCTGCATAAAGACCACAGAGAGTGACTATGAACAACAAGCAAGTGAACAAGCAACAAAGTAACAACAATGGTGCATTGAAAGATCTGCAAGAAGTACCATTTGCCTGCAAGCAAGAACTGGTGGACTCAAAATAGACAAAGTAATGGAAAAGTTTAACTTGGTGCAAAAGAAGCACCAATAGTAACAAGGGTCTTGGATGCAATCATCTGGAACACCACTTGAATGTCATTGGCAGTGACAAAATTTCCACCAGTCAATTGCCAATGGCAGCTTTACTTGGAACAGCTGTCATCCTGTGGTGATACCTTTAACGCCATCAAACAACAACATTTGCCTATCTCGGGTCCTTTGGGAGAATTTGATAGGTGGATGCCACATCCAAGCTAAACATCTGGTCATCTCTCTGACAAACCAATAGAAATAATAATAGAAAAAATTAATTTGACAGATCCATCCTTACTCCACATTTCCTAATTCAAATGACATTGCTTCTTCTTAATCGTAATAAATAGGACATTAATCAATCCTATGGATAGCTTACAAACTCAGGAAATGTTAGGTATTGCCATACAAAATTTGTTATTAACAGCAACTAAATCACAGTAGGATCTCTGTAAAAATCAAATTAGATTTTTGATTAGAAATCAGAAAGCTATGAAAACTAAGGAACTTTAAAAAAATATTAAAAACTGATGTAAAAAAAAAAAGGAATTTCTGTAGAAGTTTCCAAAAATGAGCACAATGCAGGAAGGAATATCACTTGTAAAATCACAAATGTGGAATAATTATTTTTTCAGTACCGCAAACATTGTCTAGGTTTCTTGACTACAATATGGAAGTATTAACCTAATCTGATCCTGTGTAGCCTTAGCAATCAACCATGGTTAGCTTGGTGCTGGTTTGCAGAATGATTTCCTGCAGCAAAAGGCTTTGCAATCATACCACTGTTCATTATGGTGGGACCTGTGCTTGAAAATAGAAAATGGCACTCAGAGGGCTGTTAAAAGCTGAAAAGCCCATAGACATTGCCACAGAATATTTCATCCCCCAAGAGAAATAATTCCAGCTTCAGGGACTGAGAATCCTCTGGGAAAGATGCTCCAGAACTGAACTGGTCCTCTTAAGTAGGAACATTGGATTTCTATAGCTGGAACAAAATTTTGTTACTAACTGGATATAGATATCCCCAAGAAATACAAGCAGTCCTCAACTTATGATCATAACTGAGGCCAGAATTAGGTAAGGTGAGGTGAGGTGAGGTGAGGTAAGGCAAGGCAGGACAAGGCAAGGCAGAACAAGACAAGACAAGATAAGGTAAGATAAGATAAGAGTGTGTCTCTGTGTGTGTATGATATATATACACACATACATACACATATATACATATATGTTTAAATTATCAGTCATAATTTGAGGCATAACTGAACTTAATGTTTTTTTGTGAACACTGCAGTCATTACAACAATATAGTGATCATTAAGTGAATGCCATGTTGGTTAATTGAACACTGCAATTTGCTGGAAACCAGAAGTAAATGCCAAAAACTGGGGTGGGTGGGTGGGTTGTGTCATAAAATGTGGTCACATGACCATTGGACACCGCAAATGGCCTTATAAGTGAGCTGGTTGCCATCTGCCCCAAATGTGATGACATTACTGCTGGGATGGATGTGACCGTTGTAACTTTGAGAACATATTGTAAGTACCTCTGGAACATTCATCATAAATCTGAATGGTTGTTAAGCGACCAGTCATAAATCAAGGAGTACCTGTAATTGTTTATCTGTGTTGAAATTTCATCCACTTCCAGGATATTAAATTTTGCATCTCAGAAAACACGTCTCCCTGAATTAGTTCTCATGATTCTGGAGGAAAGCATTCAGTGACCTAATTCACACATCCCAACACCATTTATTGGGGTTTGATTTAACGTGTTGCGTGAAGCCAACCGTGGTGATTTGCAAGCCATTCTTTGTGACCTTACTGGCATATACCCATCCGATTATGCCCTAATCAACAAATTGTGATTAAAAGCCATAGTTTTGCTTGCTGCACGAACGCAGTCACAGCATTATAAATGTTCTGAATCTCAGAGAATGAATCCATACCCCTCCTATTTAAAAACTAAGTCCAAATTGGTCATCCATCTATATTTACCTATGCTAGTCAAAATATATCTAAATGGCATTAATTAAGACAAATTTATGCTTATTAGATCTAAAGCCACTTAATTGATGAAGTGTGATGAGGAAAAGAAACACAGCCATGGAGATGCCGTGTCTAAGTGGCCTTTTCATCTGAAAGGAATAAGTGCCTTTTTCCTTTAGATGATCAGGTACTTTCTCCCTTCAGCTGAAGAAGACATGCCAGCCCAGAATTTTATGCTTCATTAAGAAACACATAAATTAAATAGTCCTGCACCACTAAAGGACAACACTGTTGCCAGTGAAAGATAGCAGGGGAAAAAAAAACCATCAATGAATCAGATTGAAAATTTGCATGAAGCTTATTAGAACATCCTACAAATATGGGTAAATTTAGTTCAAACACATTTGGGTGATAAAATGATATGGGCTCCAAGTAATTAAAAATCATTTCCATATCCAAATGGAGCTGATGGTGGGGGATAGTTCCCTTTAATTGCTTGTAAGAGAATTGCCATCTCTCAGAGTTCTTAGTGGCAGAATAAACTAATCTTAATTCCGTGGCATGTGTTTGTTTGCAAGGGAGGAGGATGAGGGGGCAGGGAGGTGGGGGGGGTAAAAGGCAGACAGCTTTGGGGGAGAGAGGAGAAATCAAATCGTGATAAGTGAAAATGGATTCATGAGCTAGAGGGGCGGAGGTGAAAATCAGAATCTGGATTAGGTCCTTAGTCAATCTAACACAGGGGTGTCAAACTCAATTTCATTGAGGGCCGCATCAGCACTGCGGTTGCCCTCAAGGGGCCGGGTGGGTGTGGCCTACTGGGTGGGCATGGCTAGAGTGTGTATGGCCTACTGGGTGGGCGTGGCCAGCTCTACATCATTCGCATCCAGGGTGCCTATGGGGGCCTGGGCAGGAGTGGGACAGATCTGAGGGTCTCTGGCAGGAGGAGGGTCTCTGGGCCAGGGCCAAGGCAGTGGGGGCCGTTCCCTCACTGTTTCCAGGATGGCTTTGCGGGCCACATGAAACCACTTCGTGGGCCGGATCTGGCCCCTGGGCCTTGTGTTTGACATGTCTGATCTAACAGAATAACAGAATTGGAAGGGACCTTGAAGATCTTCTAGTCAAACCCCCTACTCATCCAGGAAATCGTATACCAGGGGTAGGCAACCTTGGGTCTTTTATGACTCATGGACTTCAACTCCCAGAATTCCTGAGCCAGCTCAGGAATTCTGGGAGTTGAAGTCCACGAGTCATAAAAGACCCACGGTTGCCTACCCCTGCCCTATACCATTCCAGACAAGTGACTATCCAGGCTCTTCTTAAAAATCTCCAGTTTTGGAGCACCCACAATTTCTGGAGGCCAGCTGTTCCCCTGGTTAATTGTTCTAACAGTCAGGAGATTTCTCCTTAGTTCTAGGTTGCTCCATTCCTTGATTGGTTTCCATCCGTTGCTTCTTGTCCTGCCTTCAGGTGCTTTGGAGAATAGCTTGACTCCCTCTTCTTTGGGGCAGCCCCTGAGATATTGGAACACTGCTATCATGTTATCTAGTCATCTAGTCCAGTCAGTGTTCAAAAAAGATGCATTTGAGAAAGTGTAAATGGTATGTGGGAAAGACCTTGGGAGACTGGGCCAAATGATGCTGCCAAGAGAATGGTCAGACGAGACAATGCAGCCCACAGTTGATGGGGCAATGGGCTGAGAACAGACCCACTCTCCCTAGTTTCTCTGGCTGTGAGGCAGATAGAGTAGCGGGGAGAGATTTACTTTCAATTTTATGTCAGCCTCACAGAGTAAACTATACAGGAATCACAACCAGATAGGTTAAATCTTCTTTTTAGCAATGTAAATCTACATTAATAGAAGCTTGCAAGTCTCCCTCTGTCTCCTTTACAGCCCAGGAGGGTCTAGGGAGGGTCTCTGCTCAGCCTCTTGCACTGTCCATTATCCATCCCTTTGAGGTAGGGCAGGCAACAGGCACTGCAAAGATTCCAGCAATGTCATTTTATTTTCATAGGGTATTATAGCAAACTCTTGAAGGCCTATCCGGGTTTCCCTCAACCCTGTCGGGCTTGAAACACCAGGACTGTATGTGAAGTTCCAATTAAACTGATTTATTGTTCTCGCCTATGTGAAGGAATCTACTCAATTAACGGCTAGCACTATTTTGGCATTGGATAAGGGTTAATTGAATTCTTGCAGTTTTACTTAATACACTTTTGGCTATGTAGAGATACTAGTTGCTTCCTCTTTTGACTCTACCCGCAGGTTCTGCTTCTCCTTCTCCTACAACTTCAGCTTATACTAGTCAGAATCAAGGAAATCAAGGCAAATGTGAGTTTCTTTCTTTCCACTTTTTTGAGACTCAATTGCCATTTCTCCTCCCTTAGCAATTTATTCCTATAGTCCTTCCTCCTGGTTATCTGTGTGCACTCCTTTACTTTTGATATTTCCCCCAAAATTTCAAGCATAGCATTTGCCTCCCCCCTCCCACAATAGCCACCCAGTTGATCCTTTTTCTGGCCAGATGCTGCCAATTTATTACAGGATAATCTGCATTTTTGGGGTTATTGACTTATTGGCGACCCCACACAATACTCTTAACCAGGTCAAGTAAAGACCTGGCCAATATATTTGCACAACAATGGCATGATAAGTTAATATTGGTTTGACAAATTTTCTGTTCTATGAAACCATAACCTACCATTTGGTACAAATCCAGAAAATGAATTAATTCTGCAACTGGGTTATCTCCGTGAAGTAACAAGACGTTTTCCAAATCAGCACAGGTTCGGGTGGTGGACAAACAACTCAGGATTTAAATCCAAAGACTTGCTAGATTTCTCAGTTTCACATTGGATTGTTCACCTTCCTGTTGTTAGATTTAAATCTTGAATAGAAACTGTTAACAAAGCAATGATGGAGTCCTTGAAGTTGGATTGGAGAGCGCTTACCTAATTAAAGTTAGAATAACTAATTTAATTCAGAAGGTTCTCTTGTTTACTTTGCTGTTTAATGGGTCTCAGGTTTGGAGAAGAGACGCAATAAAAGAGACACATCTTGTTCCCATTCATCAACTTATCTACCTTTCCAACACGGTGGACTTTCCTGAACTTGTTGGTTGGAAGTCATGCAGAATTACTATAGAAACGTTTTGGATGAATGAATGAATGAATGAATGAATGAATGAATGAATGAATGAATGAACCACAGCACGATGCTCCTACATGCCACAATCTACTCCAAGAAAACGCAAATTGCCGCTCATTACAGTTGCAAGTCTCTGGTCCCTTGAGGACCTTTATTTGCTACATTGACTCCAGACTTATCAATGTGGGTATAAGAGAAGAGAACCTTTACTGTCACTTTCTTCTATGAACACACACACAGTGTGTGTGTATGTGTGTGTATCCAACCATAAACATACATGAACATACATATACACAGGGCTTTTTTTGTCATAGAACTCTCAGAACGGAGTTCCGGCACCTTTTTTGGATGGAACCTTGTAGGGTAGGCAAGGCGGGTTGTATGACATGTGTGAGTTCTGGCACCTTTTTCTTTTACAAAAAAAGCATGCATATACATATGCTACACACACACACACACTACATACACACACATATATTAATAACAGTACATTTAGAATACACAGCAGGGGAAAAAGAACCTCAGCAAGGCTGATGCTCTGTCTATGGCATAAAGCTATTACAGAATCTAGTGGTTCTGCTTCGGATACCGTGAAGCCTTCTCCCAGAAGGTAACAAAGAAAGCCAACCATGGAGAGGATGTGTAGCATCCCAGACAATACTGCGGACCCTGGTCAAGCAGTGCTTATTCGCCGTGTCCTGGATAGAAGGAACTTCAACTTCCCTCCGCCCTGTGTGCTCCCACAGAGAGGGTCTCCTCAGGGTGCCACCGATCAGAGAATGTCGATCGGTGGCCCCCAGGGGGAGGTCCTTCTTTGTGGGCGCCCCGGAGCTATGGAATCGGTTGCCGGTTGAGCTCCGAATGGCGCCCGACCTTTGCTCCTTCCGTCGCGATCTGAAGACATTCTTATTTGAACAAACCGGCCTGGCCTGATGGGGGACATGTTTGGGTTTTTATGGTTATTTTAATGTTTGTATTTACTGTTTTTAGTTGGGCATATGTTTAATTTCTTTTTAACTTTGTACTTTTGTATTTTTATATATTTGCCCTGTTCACCGCCCTGAGTCCTTCGGGAGAAGGGCGGTATACAAATAAAATATTATTATTATTATTATTATTATTATTATTATTATTATTATTATTATTATTATTATTATTATTATTATTATTATTATTATTATTATTATTATTATTATTATTATGTG
>JAKJMR010000467.1:1010042-1023786 GCA_024449315.1 Daboia siamensis
AACAGCCTTCCTGTCCGAAACAGTAATACCTTCAAACCATATGAAGGCAGTTTAATGCTTCCCTCAATAATTTTTTCCTCCCCGTCCCTCTAGCACAGTTCTGTGCTTTCTGTTAATGCCCATCCCATGCTTGCCACCGTTCCTGTCTCTGCAAAGCTGTTCTCCTGCCGTCAAACAATTGTGCTGCTGTGAGAAAGCTGTTGCATGATTTCAAATATCTCTGCTCCATAATTGGTTATAGAGAAGATGTCTAGCATCCTCCAGTTGGCATTGTTTTTCTCATTCCGACTTGCTCAAAGAGCATGCTGGGCAGAGAAATCCCCCCCCCTTTTTTTAAAAAAAAACCCTATTCCATTTAATGAAAGCAAATTTGCTGGAGAACTTTCCTCAAATGGAAAGAAAATGTGGGAGAGATTCGCACAGAACAGCATGGTGCTTTACAGTGATTTAGCACTGAGGCAGACTGGGCATGTGTGATCACATGAAGTCCCCTTTTCATTGCAGCATTCTCTCATCTATAGTCTCCTAAGCTTCTTTTTTTTTCAGGGCAAACTGGGAAAAAAAAAACCTAGATGAAATTCCTTTTCAAGAAAACTCCTACTCCTTCAGAAATTGTTGGAGAACTTCTCTTTCCCTGGAGAAATGCAGAAAAATCTTCCACCTGATTTCTTTGGGCCAAGATTTGGTGAGTCAAATGAGGTTCAGTCTATTTTCACAAAGCCTCGTCTTTATTTGTTGACTATTTGCTTGATTTATCTTTCATTCAGGAGCTCGAGGCAACATGTATAGACCTTCTTCCACCAATTATCCTCACAACTAGAACTGCCTTAGGCTTGAAAGCCAGCTGGCTGACTTTGGGCCAATCACCAGGAGAAAGTGAGTTGTAGTCCAACAGGTTGGAAACTGACCAAAGAGAAAAGCAACCTGGAATTAAGGAGAAACTTCCTAACAGTGAGGACAATTAACCAGTGGAACAGCTTTGCCTCCAGAAATCATAAGATTTTTAAGAAGAGATTGGACAGTCACTTCTCTGAAATGGTATAGGTTCTCCTGCTTAAGAAGGGAGTTGGACTAGAAGACCTCCAAGGTCCCTTCCAGCTCTACTCTATTCTTTCTGTTCTGTTCTGTTCTCTCTTCATTATTCTATTCTATTCTATTCTATTCTATTCTATTCTATTCTATTCTATTCTATTCTATTCTATTCTATTCTATTCTATTCTATTCACACATTAGACATGACAGTCAACTGGCTGACTTTGGGCCAATCACCAGGAGACAGTAAGTTCTTCTCCTGCCTTTGGCATAAACACCAGTAGGGGAACTTTGGGCCAGTCACACTTTCTCAGCCCAACCCACTTCACAGGGTCGTTGTGGGAACAATAGGAAGAGGAAGGAATATTGTGCATGCTTGCTGACTTGAGTTACTTATAAAGTAATAAAGGCAGGAAACAATCTAATAAATAAATAAAAATATATAAACAACTCTCTGAGGTCAAAAATGTCAAAGATGGCTGACACAATGGCTGTATCACATCTAAAACAGGTGGAATTTTGCTCATACTGTCATGTTCATCATCTTATCTTTTCTTGTTACCATATCCTATGGACACTTTTGATGGAGATTTTCCAGCCTGAATACAAAAAATTCAAATTCCAGCCTCCCCGGACGAAGTCTGTTGTTTTTGAACTACGGTATGAAAAAGGACTACAGAGCCTTCAAATCAACAAGTGACCAAGAGCCAAACTTAACTTTTGCTATTAATTTTTATCAAGCAGCATATGGACTATTAAGCTACAACCATTTAAAATAGAGCAGGTGAGAAACATGTTGGATTTTATTTTAAGAAAGATTATTTAGGTTTTAGCAACACTGGAATGTGATCCGTGTTTGCTTGTTATAATTGCATCTGATAAAGCAACAACGTTATTCCACTCCTCTTGTGGAAATAACTGTCACTGAAATAGGTCTTGCATAAATTAGGAGCTTTGTAAAAGCCCAACCTGGAGCACATTCGGACATGCAAGAAAGACACAGGAGAACGATGGGAATGATACATTGCAACAAGCCCTCCAATTTAATTTGCCCTCTTATTTCTATCCGTATTATAATCAAAAGTTATGTCGTGGGTGCATTGAAACCCGTTTTGGAGGAGGAGTTGGAACCGGACCGTCTGGTGGGCAATGGCATGTCTCCCCTGGAATGTTTGGAGAGGCCAGGGGCTGAGAACGATGCTGTCCCCAGGCCCCTCAGACATTGGGGGAGGTGGTCTACCAGCCAAGGAGCTGCTTGCCCTCACAGAGATGGGGGAAGAACTGAGCCTTGGTGGAGCAGTGGGCTAATGCCTCCTTAAGTAACACCAGCTGCCTGCAATTAGTGCAGGTTCAAGTCCCACCAGGCTCAAGGGTGACTCAGCCTTCCATCCTTCCGAGGTAGGTAAAATGAGGACCCAGATTGTTGGGGGCAATAAGCTGACCTAGTAATAATGCCGCTTGAGATGGGGCCCGAAAGCCCTAATAAGCAGGCATATACATAGAATGAAGGCTATTGCTAAGCACATTGGTTTGTGTTTCTTAGATCGTAAGCCACCCTGAGTCTTCGGAGAAGGGCGGGATATAAATGGGATTAAAATAAAATAAATAAATAAATAAATAAAGATTGGCTGCAGACAGACAGCGGTGGTGAGAGGCAGCAGATCCCCTCAGATGAGGAACAGCTGCCTCCCCCACTCAATCCAAGGGCATGGAGAGTAGAACAAGCAAGTTCAAAGGAGGTCTATGAGGCTGCAGGTCACCTCCCCTCTCCTCCCAAGGAACGCCTTGCTTGGGTTGACTTAAGCAGAGGCCGCAGAAGGTTCTCTTTGTCGGGAGCAATTGTTTGCTTTGGCATGCACTCCCCCGGCCTTGGAAAAACTCAGCCTTGACTCCTGTTTCTGCCTGTACCTTGCCTTATGCCTTTGCCTTTGCCTTTCCCTGTGGATCTTGTCTCTGGACCTTTCCCCTTGAGTTTGCACCTTGTTTTTCGACTTCCTTTCTGCGTGAATTGGTTTTGCTGCTTACTGGCTTCTGTTTGGGGGACTGTGGGCGGCTGCCTTCACGGAACTTTGGGGAGGAGCCTTACCAGCCATTGTAAGGCAGTTTGTTGTGGAATTTAACAGAGCAATAAAGGACTCTATTGAAGCCTGCCTCTGTCTAGGTCAGGGCTTTTCAACCTTTTCACCCATTGTACCACTTTTAGGATATGGCAATATCCGAATACCATCAGTAGCCTAGCAAGGTGTCAAAAACTTGATGACCAAAAAAAAAAGTGGGGGGAGTGATAAAGTACAGGTAGCCCTAGAATTACAACAGTTTGCTTAGTGACTGAAGTTAAAGTGGCACTGAAAAAAGGGCCCCCAAAGCCACAGCCAAGCAAGATACCTGCCTGTCCGCCTGGAGGCGCTCTTCCTCCTGTCTGACGTTTTCATTGTTGTGACCATTTCTGTTGAGGATTGGCAGTGGGGGTGGGGTGGTGTGTTTGGTTTTTATTCCCCCACCTGCTGGGTGGTTGCTGGGTGGTTGCTGGGTGGTTGGTCACTTCCCGTGACCCTGGGACACTGTGACTGTCATAAATATGAATCAGTTGCCAAGCATCTGAATGTAAATCAATGCTGCAACATTCCAGCTGATCGGTGCTTCTTCTGGGCTCAGCAGACGTGCCAGGATCAGTGCCAAGCTCCAGCTGGAGAATGACATTGATCCCGGCAGTTCTGCTGAGCTCTGACAGCCCTGCAGCTCCAGCCGTCTCTCGCTCAGGCTTGTGCGGTGCTGCCACCAGTTCAGCTCATTCCCCTCCCCCACTACCACTTTTCTAGGATGGTCGCATGCCACCTTCCAGGTTCCAATGTACCAACAGGTGGTACCCGTACCACTGGCTGAAAAGCCCTGCAATAAAGGAATCTATTGAAGCCTGCCTCTGCCTAGGTGACGGTCATAGTAAGTTCCACTAAGGATGCATTCAAGGCTAAAGGAACCTTCACATATTCTTCCTTCCTCTAACCAGGTGTAGGCTATCCTCTGCCAGCAATGTTCCTCTGGCTTTGAGCTGGGTCAAAGAGGCTCATGCTGGTGCAAAAGAATTAATAGATATCAACTTGACATCAATTCAACACCAGCTAAAGTAATTGCAGGCCATTTATCATCCCAGGACACTCCACCCCAAGAAACATTTTTGGAGCAAAGAAATTTTGCTCACTCGCTCGAGGGTGAGACAGCTGAACTCACACGCAGCCAGAGGTTTCAGGTTATCTCAGAAGATCTGAATAAAAAGAATGGGTTTTCATGCATTTCAGTTGGTGACTGAGAAACTACTTGAAATCTGTCGCCCAAGGTTCTTAATTGTGTAACCAACCTGTCCTCCCCTCCCCATTATGCCCCATTGCCTCACCACTGTGCATTTAGCCCTAACCCTACATATAAACCCTATACATAAACGTATACCACTTTATGCATCTAATGAAGCGAGCAGCAGCCTACAAAGGCTTATAATTTGTAATAAAAGTTATTAATCTTAAAGAGTGCTAGGAAACTCTTTCTGACATAAAAGCCTTCCCCCCAAAGAGGAATATTAAATTTAGGGCTAACATAGGTGAGCTGTTGTCAGGCTCAGGGAACCAAGAATGACACGAGGAGTAACTTAGAGTACTCTCTTCATTGTTGCTTGGACCACTTGATCGGCTCCAATGACAAAACTACATCTTCAGGATCTTTTGGAAAAGCAACAAAGTTGGGGCCAATCATACCTTTGGGGAAATGATGTTCTATAAAGAAGGGGCCACCACAGAAAAGACCAGTGGTAGGATTCACCCCGTTCGCACCACTTTAACCGGTAGCTAATTTTTTGTTGCCCAGGCCTAGAATGGACTTCCAGAAGTGGCATCCACATAGACAACCAGTTGAATCCCACCACTGGAAAAGGCCCTTTATGATGATTCCACCAGATGTACAAGTCTAATAGGTGGGAACTGCAACATGCCCTTCCTTTTCCGGTGGGCTGAGTGCAGTGGTGGGATGACTGTGAGATGACTGGATGACTGTGAGAAGTCCAGGTATAGTCATAACTGGCAAACAACTGACAATTGTCCAAAGGCATTGGATAGTCATGCCACCAAGTCTGTTCTTTTTGTACGTGCAACATTAGGGCATGCTTGCCGAATAGGTGGAACACTATTGTGATGCAACGTTTGCCATTCTGCCTCCTCGTCTATGTCCCCTGTCAGGTTCTACCACCAGGAGTTTTAACCAACATGCCAGATGCAAGGTTTTTGGATGCTTAAAAGCTTCTCTATTGTTTGTTCAGTTGAACTAACGCAGGCCTTCTTTACAATTAGACAAAACAGCTTTTTCTCCCCTCCATTTCTCCTTTCTCCCTTATTTTTCAGTCAGCTAATAATCTGTCAGCTCAAGTTATATCTGGGCCATGCACAGCAACCCAACTCCCCACTGCTTTGTAAATCTCCACAAGGCTGTGTCTTTAAAATGCACATGCACATACGCAATCAGCAGTAAGCCGAGAGGAGGGGATAAAGAATGGAGAGAGAGAGAGAGAGCACACATGCCAGGAATGGAAACTAGCAACAAAACGGGAATTGTAAAAATAATTGCATTTTTTTCCCCATGAATTCTTATTCAATTTGGTGAGAAATGATTTTTCAAATTTCCTTTCAAAGGAGAAGAGAATTTCAAATAAGTTCCCAGGAGTGCAATGGGGGTGGGGGAAAGTCTGCCATTTTTACTTACAGGGTGACAAATATGTGTACAGTATTAACTGGTGAGCTGCTCACTGCACCAAGTTCTCTCTAGCACATTGTAGCTCACCAGCAATACTCTCCATCACTTCATTTGTTTAATTTATAAGGCTGCCTAATGAAAAATGACTCCAGGCCCCTCAGATATCCATTAAATCCCAAAGGGAGATCTTCTCCAACTGAGCTTGTCGATCAGAAGGTTGGCAGTTTGGCGGGTCGAATACCAAGTGTCGCATAGCAGAGTGAGCGCCTGCTACTCGTCCCAGCTTCTGCCAACCTAGCAGTTCGAAAGCACGTAAAAATGCAAGTAGAAAAATAGGGACCACTCCGGTGGGAAGGTAACAGTGTTCCGTGCGTCTTTGGCGTCTAGTCATGCCGGCCACATGACCACGGAGACGTCCTTGGACAAGCGCTGTCTCTTCGGCTTTGAAACAGAGATGAGCACTGGCCCATAGAGTCGGAAACGACTAGCACGCATGTGCGGGGGAACCTTTACCTTTACCTTTAATTGCCCAGAAGAGGCAACCTAGGAAAGCTCTGTGTGGTGGGAATTCAGTCTCAGAAAGTAACAGGGCTCATTTATTTCACTGCTATTTATTTATTACATTTTTATCCCACTTTTATTGCTTTATAAATAACTCAGAGTGGTGAATATACATAATACACCCGCCCCTTCTCCTCTTTTTCCCCACAACAACACTGGGATGTGAGTTGGGGCTAAGAGAGGATGATTGTCACAAAGTCATCCAGCTGGCTTTCATGCTTAAGGGGGGGGGGGACTAGAACTCACTGTCTCCTGGTGACTGGTCTAAAGTCACTCAGCCGGCTTTCATGTTTAAGGCGGGACTAGAATTTTCAGTCTCCTGGTTTTTAGGCCAGGACTTTAACCACTACTCCAAACTTCAGCCACGCAAAAGGTAACATCTCCTTCAGATTTTGGTTGGTGATTTTTTGGCAGCCATATGAAAACTGTGTGCCATCTCCTTCTTCCCGACAGTCCCTCTCTCACCCATCGAGCTTTTCCTTCGTCCAACCTTGCCTAGCTTGTCTGAGAGTGGCCAAAGTTAGCTAGATGTTGCCACCTCTAAAGGGAAAAGTTCTGTAATAAGACGTGGTTGGGATGAACTTGTAAGTCCCCTTTTTCAGTGCTGTTGTAACTTTCAACAATCACTAAACCAATGGATATAAGCTGAGGACTGCCAGTATTTCTAGCTCAGCATTGAATTGTGGAGTCCTTGGTGCTTTCTGAGCTTGGCTGTTTCCTTGCGGAGGTTTCATTACTCAAAGAAAATATTGAGGATGCTATGAAGTGTGTGCAAGCAAACAACCAAGCTCAGAAAGCACCAGTGTCTCCATTGAAACAAATGACTCGTGTGAATCTCCTGGTCAAAACAGCCACAACCTTTGTTGCCTATCTTACAATCTCCATCAAAATCAGAATTCAGCTGGCCATCTGTGGATCCACCAATCCAACCCAACTTTATCCTAAATATTTGGTATTGCAGAAGTAATGTTACTGTACTGGGGCCAGAACAGAGCAGATTAAAACTTGAGAGGATGCATTTTGGTTCCAAAGCATCGGTGAGTACCCAGAAGATATTGCCCACTTGGAAAGAGAGATGAAAAAAAAAAATGTTGTCAATTGAGAACAACCCAAAGCTGGCACACCTGAGTTTTACACCCAAGTCTTTCATAATCCTAAGGAAAAAGGAAAGTTCAGGCTGAATTTTTGCATGCAAAATAGATTCTCAATCAGCTGATTTACAGCCCTCTTGCAGAAGGCAAATTGGAATTGGGTGATAGATTTGGGCTCAAAGGTTGCTGTGTGTGTGTGTCTGTGTGTCTCTCTGTGTGCGTGTCTGTATGTCTGTAAAAATCCATTTGTCCTTCTTGTTCATGGAGTCTGATTTCCCTCATTCATTCTTGTGGGACAGTTATTCATGTAAGTGCTTTGCATTTCTGCAAAATACATATATAATTACAACCAAGAGAAAAGAAAAAGAAATTGCTGTCAGTGGAATCCTGCAGACTTTTTATCTGCCATATTATTATTATTATTATTATTTTAAAGTACAGGAACATTAATCCTGGCAATGTTGCTCCATATAGATTCTCTCCCAGAAGAGAAGGATAAAGAGGGTGGGGGGAAATACAGAATCCATCAGCACAATTTCATTTGCAAATACCTTCCCAGAAAAGCAGGAGGAACAATGAGGAGAGTGGGCTGGGAAGACTTTTCCAAAACTGGGAACAAGTGCTCACATCAGCTGCAGCTTCTCACCCTTGCAAATTCCTGTGCACAGGTTAAAAAATGGGAATCAAAGAGCCCCAAAGTTCACAATCCTTCATTATTTGATTAAAAGAAGCTTTGTTCTTATTAGCTTCCTGGCTTTCGTCCAAAGGTAAGCCTTCCCCACCTGATTGGGACTTTGGGATACAACTTGGCCACATTCTTGCCAAGTTGATGTTTTGAACCAATGTTTGAGCAGAGAAATAAACTGGTTGAAGGCCAGCAAAATGAGATTAAGACCAACAATTGGAGTTATGATTTGTGGGTGGTGCATCTGTCCAGCTCTAGAAGAAGCAAGTTGACAGTTTGGAGGTGATCCTACATCCATCACTAAGAGTAGAGGGACATGTGGCCTTGGTGGCACGGGGTGCATTTCATCACCTGTGGCTGATTTAATAACAATGACCTTATCAGGACAGAGAGAGACTTGCAACAGTGATTCATGTTCTGGTGAATTCCCAATTGGATCATTGCAATGTGGGACTTTCTTTGAAAACAATTCTGAAACTTCACATACTTCAAAATAGAGCAGCTAGCTCTGCTCATTGGGACTGGCGGATACAAATATTATGAAGTTCTTCTTCATCCAGCCATTCAGTGTCATCTCACATTGCGAGGTGAGCAGCATATAAATTTGATAAATAGCAATAGCAACTGAAGTTAGACATATATACCACCTCACAGTGCTTTACAGCCCTCTCTTAGTGGTTTACAGAGTCAGCCTATTGCCTCCAACAATTTGGCTCCTCATTTTACCGACTTCGGAAGTATGGAAGGCTGAGTCAACCTTCAGCTGGTGAGAATCGAACTGCTGAACTGCTGGCAGCTGGCAGTCAGCAGAAGTAGCCTGCAGTACTACATTCTAACCTCTGTGGCACCACAGCTGCCAGTTGGGTCCAGCTACTGGTTCACAAATGATTATGAACCAGGTAACCTGAAGGAACACATTCTCCATCCGTACCTATCCAGCTCTTGGATCAAACGAGAGAAGTGTGTTGTTTTTTTTCCCCCCACAGACTTGAAAGCGCCTACCTTAGCATCATTTTGTTGCCAGATGAAGATCTTCCTATTTTCCCAGGCTTTTTAATGTTTAATTGTATTTTGAACCATAGCCTAATTCTATTTTAATTCATATTGCTTTGATTTTGAAAGGCCACCTTGCTGCTGCCTAGTTTTATGTGATTTGATACGCCAACTTTATTTTGTATGTGATTTGACTGCATAGGTTTTAACAAAAAATGTATTTTTTTTAAGAGTACTGTACTGCAAACTGCCCGTTATACTGGCTATTAAAATAAAAATAAATAAAACATTCACTTGCACACAGCCTTCCTCTCTGGTAAGCCTTTGCCAAATAGACCCTCTGCAGCTTTCCAAAGCTTAGAGATTCTCTAGGTTTATAACTGGCCCTCCCTGTAGACCCCAGACCTTTTCACCCACCTTTTTACAACCAGGTTCAGTAATAAGGACAAAAGGGAAGCCAGACTGATTGACACCTTTCATACCTCTGAACTTTTGAGAACAGCAGATGCTCCCAAACACCACGTTTAGATGTTTGTGATGAAAAATAATCCAGACTGGAGAAACATGCTAATATGCATCATGCAAACAGCTCAGAGGTCTAACTGAGAAATACAGAGCATCATTGAAAATGGCTCTTTAGTTAGAAAACTGGCAAAGCCACTAACGAAGGTGATGGTTTACAAAGAAAACCTATATAAAATGTTTTACAGATGGCATTTAACACCTATGAGGTTAGCAAAAATGTTCAAAAATACGTCTAGCAATTGTTGGAAATATAGACAAAAACCAGGCACGTACTATCATCTTTGGTGGACATGCCCTAAAGCCAAAAGATTTTGGTCAATAATAAATTATTTAAATTATTTTAAATTATTTTTGTTAGGCATAATATTAGGAAACTATGAGAAAGAATGTGTATATTTAATGTTACATGTACTAACTGTAGTGAGAATTGTATTTCCTCAACATTGGAAAGATGAAGACTTACTAGTGGAGGAAGAGATAATTAAGAAAATCCTGGACTGTGCAGAAATGGACAGACAATGAAAATGAAAGAAAAAGAAGATTCAGAATACTTTAGAACACGGGATACATTTTATCAATGGCTAGAAAAACTAGGTAGAGAGAAGGGAGCTTAACATGCATTAGTAAGCTAAATATGGGAACCCAGACAACTTGTTGCTGATAAAATACTAAGGATTTGTGATTATAAAAAAATAATAAAATATTGTTAAAAAAAAGAAAATGGCTTTTTAGAAGAAGAAATGCTGAAAGCAAGAAAAAGCAGCTTCTATCTATGTAAACAAATTTAAGGCAAAGGAAGAAAGCCATTTTGTAAAGAGAAATCGGACAATGAGTAGCTAGCATATGAATAAACACCATCTACAGAGGAACCGATAAAAATGCAATTTCTCAGCACACACATTTCCTGTCTGGCTCTCCTATTCTCACAGGGTGCCTCTGGGCCCTGATGTATTTGCTCGCTCTCTCCCAGGCTGAGCTGCTTTCAAAGCCTCCATCTGGAATGTGGGAGGCAGAAACAGAGATCCAATTCAGAGCCAGGCAGCCAAATTAATTTGGATAATGTGATATTTTCCTATCCTCCCTTTTTCCTTATTCAGAACGTCTCAGAATTAAAAGTGGATGCAAAAATATGACACAATGAAACACATACTCTCATCAAGGCACACAACGCCACCAAATGCACTTTGGTCAATGCATACACTCTCACTAATTCACACTTTTGTCAGTGCACCCTTTGGCCAATGCACACGCTCCCATCAATGCACTTTGTTCAGTGCACCCTTTGGCCAATGCATGTTGGAATGTATTTTTATGCAACAACTTACAGTAGTATTCAGCCAATAGATGGCAATATATAGAAGTTTGGATCTATGGTATATACTCTATGCTCTTTGTTCCAAGTAGAGTTTCCTGTTTCCTGTTACAGATATGTAGTTGGACAGTAAAGCACATGGTGACTGTACGCTTTGTGATACTTTATATAAACAAAATTTCTAACAATGTACATGTTCCCAACAATGCAAATTTTGGTCAATGCACTCTCTCTCACCAATGCACACTTTGGTGAAAATTTCCAAGGATGGAGCATGAGACCACCTGAGGCTGGGGCTTACCTCATAAAACTGAAATGTACCAGTTCCAGTCAGAAATGTCCAGTTATCAGCAATTTTAGTCAGATAGCTCACTCACATTGTTTCCCAGGCAGAGAGAGCAGGCACTCTCACATTGTTTCCCATCCCAAAGGAACCTTTGCACTTCCATTGTATGCCAGTCTTGGTACGTGGTTTATGGACAATATATATCTAAACACCTCACCTATACCTTGGTGTCACCTGTCCTGCATGGGAAAGAATGCTGAAAAATCCTTGAAGCACGTTAGATGTTAGAAGTTGGGGTGAAAAATTCTTGCTGCACATTTTAGACTCAACACAAGGACTTTCCAGTCACTGGTCACAGAGGGATCTGGGAGGAGGAAGTTGTAATTGGGAGCAAAGGGGATAGGGAGTTAAGGGGATAGGCTGGGCCAGACTGTGGTTGACCTGAAGATACAGGTTGTAACGGGTGACCCATCCCATCTGTTTTTCTTTCTTTCTTATGTGTTCTATTTTCTCCAACCAACAAAAAGGGCTTTTTTAAAACAACAACAACAACAACTCTAATTTATCTAAAGTCACATCAGAGTTTGCCTTCACAACATGGTATAGTTTCCTTTGCATCAAGCTTGCTTCCTTGTAACTTATTTATTAGATTTTTATCCTGCCTTTATTACTTTATAAATAAGTCAGAGCCGGGAACATATCTAATCCTCCTTCTTCCTCCTATTTTTCCCTCAACAACAACCCTGGGATGTGGGTTGGTCAGAGTGGGAGTGACTGGCCCAAGGACACCCAGCTGGTGTTCATAGCTAGGGCAGGACTTGAACTCACAGCCTCTGGCTTTCTAACCTGTGCCTTCATCACTAGAACAAACTGGCTCTCAATGTGCAGCAATGGAGAAATTTCACTCTAGTCCAGAGAAAGGCTTACATGGAAGATTTGCTACGGCTTTTTAGCATCACAAAGTCTGTTACCATTTCCAACGCCAACTGTTGTTGCTTGGCTGCTGGAATTACAAGGAAAACAGGTGTCTGTTTGCTCAAATACATCCCTGAGCTCTTTTCTTTCTAAAGCTCAGACTTCTTATCAGCCTGAGTGAGACTGCATGTGATATTTGCCCAGGGGAAGCACGCAACTCCGACCTTGCCTTTCCCCTTTGTAGTCTGTGCGTCAACTCTGCCATGCAAATTTGATTTTAAAATGTATATATGAATAAAGGCCTAAGGACTAGCAAAAGGGGGGGGGAGTTGTGTTTTGGGAGCACGTATGGTGAATTGAGACTCATGGGCTAGGAGGCTCAGTGAAAACTGCGCTACAAAATGCAGGCTGGAAGGGAGGCATAAAACCTTGACTCGCCCTTCCCAACAGAGGGTATGTTAATCCACCACCTAGGAGGATTTCAAGAGACCAAACCCTCTCCAAAGTGGCACTCCAGAGATATCTGTTAAATGAACTAGGATGCCTCTGTGTCTCTTCCATAAATGTCCTGGTATAACCGAAGCAGCATATTTTCAGGATCCAAAAACTATTTCTAGGAAATCAAGGTGATATGCCAAGTTCCAATTTTCTGCACCTCCCCCCCCAAATCTACACACACACACACACACACACACACACACACAAACCCTGCAGGGACTTGTCCAGGTGGTTACCATGCACCAAGCTAGATTTGACAGCAAAGAAAGCCATTTTGGTATGATAGTGGTGGTACTTAGACCAGATGCCCAGGAGACCGTGAGTTCTAGTCCCACCTAAGACATGAAAGCCAGCTGGGTGATCATGGTCAGTGCCTCTCTGTCTCAGTCCAGCTCACCTCACAGGGTTTTTGTTGTAGGGACAATAGGAGGAGGTAGGTGCATGTTTGTTGCTTGAATTATTTGTAAAAATAATAAAGGTGGAAACAAACAAACAAACAAACAAACAAACAAATAAGTAAGTAAACCCAAAATGAAACTGGATGGGTGATCTTGGGCAGATCACTCTATTTCAGTCTGCTAGGTCTAAGACCCCTGCCAAAGATGATACAGTGAGATTCAACTGAATTCAGGGCTTCTTGTGTTTTTTTGGCTTACACCTAATAGACAGAATCTTGCCAGACTAAAGCTGTAACCTTCTAACCAAATAGCAATAGCAATACCACTTAGACTTATATACCACTTTGCAGTGCTTCACATCCCTCTCTAGGCAATTTACTGAGTCAGCCTATTGCCCACCAACAATCTGGGTCTTCATTTTACCGACCTCGGAAGGATGAAAAGCTGAGTCAGCCTTGAGCCGGTGAGACTCAAACTGCCGAACTGCTGGCAGCCGGTGGTCAACAGAAGTAGCCTGCAGAACTGCATTCTAACCACTGCATGACCAGGGCTCAAATAGATGTACCCTGGGAGATTCTAGACTGGGGCCACCATGGACCGTTTCCTTCTTCCACCATCCAGTTCAGGAATGTGCAATCTCTTGTTTTGGGCCCCTCCCTGGAATGTGCTGCCTCCTCCTAAGAAGCCATGGTGCTATTGCTTCTATGCCCCCCC
>JAKJMR010000467.1:1033567-1043768 GCA_024449315.1 Daboia siamensis
AGATAGATAGATAGATAGATAGATAGATAGATAGATAGATAGATAGACAGACAGACAGACAGACAGACAGACAGACAGACAGACAGATGATAGAGTTATGATAGATAGATAGATAGACAGACAGACAGACAGACAGATAAATATGATAGAGTTAGATATGATAGATAGATAGATAGATAGATAGATAGATAGATAGATAGATAGAGATAGATAGATAGATAGATAGATAGATAGATAGATAGATAGACAGACAGACAGACAGACAGACAGACATGATAGAGTTAGATATGATAGATAGATAGATAGATAGATAGATAGATAGATAGATAGATAGATAGATAGATAGATAGATAGATAGACAGACAGATATGATAGATATGATAGATAGATAGACAGACTGACAGACAGATATGATAGTTAGATATGATAGATAGATAGATAGATAGATATAGATAGACAGATATGATAGAGTTAGATATGATAGATAGATAGAGACAGACAGACAGACAGACAGAAAGACAGACAGATAGAGTTGAGTTGAGTTGATAGGCAATTGTTTGTAGTTGGAGTGTGATGTGCAGATGATTTTTTCTAATAGGAAACTAACCTGAGCAATGACTCATAAAGCAAGTTCTCTAACTAAAATAATGATGTTTCAGGAACTAGCAACGCTAATTAAGAAACCTAACTAATTACAGAAAGGCAGTGCCAAAGAATGTTCAAACTATCGCACCATTGCACTCATTTCTCATGCTAGTAAAGTTATGCTTAAAATTCTACAAGCTAGACTCCAGCAGTATGTGAATCGAGAACTACCAGAAGTACAGGCAGGATTTCAAAGAGGCAGAGGAACTAGAGATCAAATTGCTAACATACGCTGGATCATGGAGAAAGCTAGAGAGTTCCAGAAAAACATCTACTTCTGCTTCATTGACTATGCTAAAGCCTTTGATTGTTGGATCATAACAAACTGTGGCAAGTTCTTAAAGATATGGGCATACCAGACCATCTTATTTGCCTCTTGAGAAATCTATATGCGGGCCAAGAAGCAACAGTGAGAACTGGACACGGAACCACTGATTGGTTCAAAATTGGGAAAGGAGTCCGGCAAGGCTGTATACCAGACATGTCAAACACAAGGCCCGGGGGCCAGATCCGGCCCGCGAAGTGGTTTCATGTGGCCCGCGAAGCCATCCTGGAAACAGTGAGGGAACGGCCCCCACTGCCTTGGCCCTGGCCCAGAGACCCTCCTTCTGCCAGAGACCCTCAGATCTGTCCCACTCCTGTCCAGGCCCCCATAGGCACCCTTGATGCGAACGATGTAGAGCTGGCCATGCCCACCCAGTAGTCCATATGCACTCTAGCCACGCCCACCCAGTAGGCCACGCCCACCCAGGTCACACCCACCCGGCCCCTTGAGAGCAACCGCAATGCTGATGCGGCCCTCAGTGAAATTGAGTTTGACACCCCTGCTGTATACTGTCGCCCTGCCTATTTAACTTATATGCAGAGCACATCATGAGAAAGGCAGGGCTAGACGAATCAAAAGTTGGAATTAAGATTGCTGGAAGAAATATCAACAACCTAAGATATGCAGATGATACCACTCTAATGGCAGAAAGTGAAGAAGAACTAAAGAGCCTCTTGTTGCGAGTGAAGAAGGAGAGTGCAAAACTTGGGTTGAAACTAAACATTAAGAAAACCAAGATCATGGCATCTGGCCCTCTCAATTCCTGGCAAATAGATGGGGAAGAAATGGAGGTAGTGACAGATTTTATTTTCCTGGGCTCCAAGATCACTGCAGATGGGAACTGTAGCCAAGAAATTAAAAGACGCTTGCTCCTGGGGAGGAAAGCCATGGCAAATCTAGACAGCACACTAAAAAGCAGAGACATCACCCTGTCAACAAAAGTGTGTATAGTCAAGACTATGGTCTTCCCAGTTGCAATGTATGGCAGTGAAAGCTGGACCATAAGAAAGGCTGAGCGCCAAAGAATTGAAGCCTTTGAACTATGGTGCTGGAGAAGACTCCTGCAAGTCCCTTGGACTGCAAGGCGATCAAACCGGTCAGTCCTAGAGGAGATCAACCCTGACTGCTCTTTAGAAGGCCAGATCCTGAAGCTAAAAATCAAATCCTTTGGCCACCTAATGAGAAGGAAGGACTCACTGGAGAAGAGCCTAATGCCGGGAAAGATTGAGGGCAAGAGAAGAAGGGGACGACAGAGAATGAGGTGGCTGGCTGGAGTCACTGAAGCAGGAGGCGTGAGCTTAAATGGACTCCAGAAGATGGTAGAGGACAGGAAGGCCTGGAGGAACATTGTCCATAGGGTCGCGATGGGTCGGACACGACTTCGCAACTAACAACAACAACAACAACAACTAATTACATCCTACCAGGAAGAATTAAAAAGCACGTCCTCCAAGCGAGTGTGTCTGGGAAGAAAGAGGAATGTAATTTGAAATTAGCAATGTCTTAGACTGAGATAAAAAGCAAGTGGGCTATTCCTGCCCCTTTGTGCTCAAAGGTCATGAGGAATTGAATTTTGGAGTTGCACTGAATTCCCATTTCTCATACTAATGCAACCCCTTCTCAATAAATCTTGCTAAAGACAACTCTGAAGGAAGCATGCATAAAAAGAATCCCTCTTGGTTTTACACAGCTACCAAACATCCTGAAATTCAGGCTATTTCTGAACAAGTTGGAAGGCTACCAGACCTGTTTATTTAACTATATGTTGAACCCTCTTTTGAAGATGGGGTAACCCAGTGTCCAAAAATTGCCTTGCTGACAGATTGTGTTCACAGTGGAAGGTTGTGAACTGAAGCACAAAAAAAGCCTTTGTCAACAGAAGCAGTGGAAAACTTGTAATGCACTCATTTGGGAGCCAGCAATAAACAGCTGGCAACTTAAAACATGCAAGGATAATTGGCTTTTCAAAAAATCAGCTATACCAAGTATTGCAATGTCAATTTGTAGCTGATTTGACATTCATTGAATTGACAATGGTAGACTAACTCAACCTAATTTGGATATTCAGAACTAGGTTGCACAGAGTGATAGAAGTATAGCAGATATAAAGCCAATCGGCATCATCAACTTTATATGACATGATTCTGTACACAAACTGAAATCTATCTTTCAGGGGCCTTGTGTATTTAATTGTTTTGAATTTTAAATGACTGCAAGGAAACAGAAAAGGAGTATTAGTGGAATTTTGATTTGGAGAAATCTAGTCCAGTAATAAGGGATGCGGTGGCTCAGTGGGTTAGGACGCTGAGCTTGTCGATCAGAAGGTCGGCAGTTTGGCGGGTCGAATCACAAGTGCCGCATAGCAGAGTGAGCGCATGTTACTCGTCCCAGCTTCTGCCAACCTAGCAGTTCGAAAGCATGTAAAAATGCAAGTAGAAAAATAGGGACCACTCCGGTGGGAAGATAACAGTGTTCCGTGCACCTTTGGCATCTAGTCATGCTGGCCATATGACCACGGAGACGTCCTCAGACAAGCGCTGGCTCTTCGGCTTTGAAACGGAGATGAGCACCGGCCCCTAGAGTCGGAAACCACTAGCACGCATGTGCAGGGGAACCTTTACCTTTACCTTTTATTCCAGTAATGTTTTTCCATGAACTTGTTTGGTGTAATCTGTTCTTCTGCTCTGCATATGTGGGGAACCTCGCTGATTTCTACTGATGATCATGTCATTAATTTTGGACCAAGTTGCTTCTTTCACTGTCCAAGTCTGATCATTCTGAATAATCTAGGTTGTGTTTGGATTTATTTGTCCCACTATTCCACTGGAGAAGAGCCTAATGCTGGGAAAGATTGAGGGCAAGAGAAGAAGGAGATGACAGAGAATGAGGTGGCTGGATGGAGTCACTGAGGCAGTAGGCGAGAGCTTAAATGGACTCCAGAAGATGGCAGAGGACAGGAAGGCCTGGAGAAACGTTGTCCATGGGATCACGATGGGTCAGATACGACTTCGCAACTAATAATAATAAATTCCACTATGCTCAACTGCTAATTTCCTATCCTCATTCAGCTGGGAGCTCCTCCACCTTCTCAGTGAAGAAGGAAGGTTCCATGAATCAGAGTTGCGATGGGTGGCTCCAGGTGCACTTTGGATACCACATCTCTGTACCGAGCACCTGATGTTCATGCTGAATTGGAGAGTCAGATTCAATTCAGAATGAACCTAGGTCCCATCTGTAGCTTGGAAGACCATCCCGTTCCCCAGGGGCTGCTTTCATTTTGTCTTCCCCCTTCCAATCTCCCTTTTCTTCATCTGCCTCTTGCTTGCTGAAGCCCAGAAACTCCACTGTATTACCAGCCCAATGACAATTTTTACTGCTTGCTCATTAGTAATCTTTAATCCTTGGCTCATCATCTTCCTGTTTGGCTTCTTTGGCGAAGTTAGTTCTGATTTTTCACAGCATTCCGCCTCTTGATCAGCTTCCTTCTCTTTCTTTGCTCTCTGAGCCAATTTTTTTTTTTTGGGGGGGGGGGGGGAAGTGGGGGTGAGCAAATATCTCTGCGATCAGCTGTGACTCCAGCAGCTCCCACTTCCCTTCCTACAAAACAAACAGCTTTGCATCTCAGGAAGATGAACAAAAAGCGGGACTTCCTGTACACCACCTGGGAGCTGGGAAATGCTCCTTGTTATTTTGTACCTCTTTCTATCAACTGTGCCATCAGCTGGTGTGCTGTTTACTCCTGTCCTCTTCTGCATCTGTTTACATTTTTAATTCAAAAAATCAAATTAAATAGAGAACTGGTATAACACAACAACAGCTTTCTTTGCAAGAATGTCTCTCGACTGGCCTAGGTCTAGTTTGGCAGTTAGTTAAAGCATAGGCAGTTACAAGGATTAACCACAAGTAATCCTCACTTAACCAGCCACAACACCATTGCTAAATGTCACAGTCACTGAGTGTAAGGTCATGTGACCCTCTCAGGCTTACAGTGTCACTTCCTCTTCCATTGTGAAGTGATACCCCATGGTTGTTAAGCGAGACATCACGCAGTCACAACTTGCGATTTCACTTCCATGTTCTCCATTAATTCTGCTTGTTGGGAATGTTGAAAAACATGACTGCAGGACACTGTGACAGTCATAAATGTGAGAATTGGTCATAAAGCTGTTTTTTAAATATTATTTTTGTTTTAAAGGAAAATATTACACGATTAAAAAAAGTTGGAAACATAAAAGGAAAATTAGAAATTAGAAATTAAGAGAATTAGAAATTAGAAAAAAAGAGAAGAAAAAAATATATATCACCAATTCATTTTTATCTGTTTTCAACCAAAATGGCAATAGCACTTAGACTTACACTATACTGTTTCACAGTGCTTTGAAACCCTTTCTAAACAGTTTACAGAGTCAGCATTTTGTCCCCAACAATCTGGGTCCTCATTTTATCAACCTTGGAAGGATGGAAGGCTGAGGCAGCCTTGAGCCAGTGAGAATCGAAATGCCGAACTGCAGGCGGCTGGGAGTTAGCAGTACTGCATTCTAACCACTGTGCCACCACGGCTGCCAGTTGTGTCCAGCTACTGGTTTTGACATCCTAAATCAGGGCTTTTCAACCAGTGGTACAGGTACCACCTTTGGTTCATTGGCACCTGGCAGGTGGTATGCAACCATCCTAGAAAAGTGGTAGCGGGGGAGGGGAATGAGCTGAACCGGTGGCAGCACCACACAAGCCTGAGTGAGAGACGGCTGGAGCTGCAGGGCTGTCAGGGCTCAGCGGAAGTGCCAGGATCAGCGCCAGGTTCCAGCTAGAGCTTGGCGCTGATCCTGGCGCTTCTGAGCCCAGAAGAAGTGCCAATCAGCTGGAATGTTGCAGCATCACCAGGGTCTTGGGATTTACATTCAGATGCTTGGCAACTGATTCATAGTTATGATGGTCACAGTGTCCCAGGGTCATGTGAAGTAACCAAAACCTGCTGCGATCACCCAGCAGAGGGGGGGGGGAATAAAAACCAAACAACCCCCCACCCCATCCCCGCTGCCAATCCTCAACAAAAATGCTCACAATGAAAACCGCGGACAGGAGGAAGAGCGCTGCCGGGCGGGCAAGCAGGTGTCTTGCTTGGCTATGGCTTGGGGGGCACTTTTTTCAGTGCCATTGTAACTTTGAACAGTCACTAAGCAAACTGTTGTAACTCAAGGACTACTTGTACTTTTTTCCTTTTTTTTTTGTCATCACGTTTTTGACACATTGCTAGACAACTGGTGGTACTCGGATCTTGCCATATCCCAAAAGTGGTACAATGGGTGAAAAAGTTGAAAAGTCCTGTCCTAAATGACTGTGAACCAGGTTACTTGAAGGAGCACATTCTCCATAAACAGCAAGTTACACTGTCATAACTTGGAACGGTCACTAAACAAAGCGTATGATCAAATAAGAGTTAATGAAGGAGATGACCAGCCGGAGCCTGAGGGAAGGGTCAAGCATGTCATTAGTTTGGAATCACTACACTCCCGTAAGAGACCCAAGTCCAGCCATCTGTGAATTCTGTTGACTCTTATCCAGCATCAATTTGCCTTGACTGTTAGTAGATGATATTCTTGTCCATAAGTAGCATGTAATAAACCTGAAATGCTGGTTCCTTGCATCTGACAGTTTATGATAACTATATCTCTTAAGCAACTGTTTTGTGAGAGTGTCCCTGACATGCCTACCAGTCGAAGGAGGTAGCTTGACCCCCAGGGTTTAAAGAAAACAGCTTCTACTTTTGCCTATGAACATCTCAACCCTTGTTATGACCTAGTCCAGGGATAGGCCACCTTGTCTCTTTTATGAGTTGTGGACTTCAACTCCCAGAATTCCTGAGCCAGCCATAAAAGAGCCAAGGTGGCCTACCCCTGACCTAGTCAGATGTATGAGGAAATTAAGATAGGCCCCAAACACGGGACAAATCTTATTTCCTGTTTCAGCCTAACCCAAGGCTATCCACAGGCAGTAGTCACAGCAGTGACAGCTCATATTTGTGTAAATATGCTCGCACAAGCACGAAGCCGAAGACACCAGCCTGAAGATGATGAGTGGGACCTCGTCGAAATGTTCCAAGACACCCTCAATTTTACACAAGAAAAGACCCGAATACACCAAGACCTACACACATACACACACACACACACACACACACACGTATGTGTGTGTGTGTGTGTAGATGTAAATTTTTTTGGATTGCTAACAAAGAATTAAAGGGAAACTGATATGATCATTTCAAACTTATTTGTTCTCATCAGTCAGCCATACTCTTCTGAGATTTGAACCTGGGCTGACTGCACATTAGGCAATTGTTTTAACCCCTAGGCCACAGGCTCTCTCTCTCTCTCTTTATTAGCTGAGAAGCAAGGGAGATATGTGTTAAATGTTTGTTAAATATTTAGATTACCTTGCTAGGCCCCAAACATGGGACAAATCTTATTTCCTGTTTCAGCCTAACCCAAGGCCATCCACAGGCAGTGGTCACAGTAGTGACAGCTCATATTTGTGTAATTTTTTTTCTTCAAATAAGTTTGAAATGCATATCAGTCTCCCTTTAATTCTTTGTTAGCAATCCAAATAAATATATATCTATATATCCTGCTCAAAAAAATAAAGGGAACAGAAAATAAGACATCCTACTATTAAATACAGTACATTGTGTTGTTTAATTGTTCCCTTTATTTTTTTGAGCAGTATATATATAGTATATCTGTGTATATATATATATATATATATATATATGTATATATGTATGTGTGTGTGTGTATACAAACACACACACACACACACACATTGTAACACATGCAAAAAGAGAATTGAAATTCAGCCATATGCATTTGGCCACCATCTTTATTTTTTGCCCTTCCCTGCTTCACTTGCCACATTCCTAAGATGTTGGACATTGGCAAGACCTGATCAATAAGATCAGTCCACAGCAGGGATATCCACAGGAGTGGGAAATATCAAGATGACAGCCATAATTGTACGATTAAAGTCCTGGGTGGGGCTTCAATCACATTGATCGTATAGCTTGGATTATTAATGTAAATGAAATGAATTCCATTCTCCTGTTGATAGATTTCTAGCTACATTTTTAACTGCAAAAGCAGCAAGCTACTTTCCTTCCTCCTGTCACTTCTCATCTTCTCCCAAATAATGATCTTTTTTTTAAAAAAAAAAAAAGAATAAATCTTGTTTGAATGAAGGAATAAAAAAACCACAGTCCATTGCTAAGGATTCTGGGCCCCAAACATCTCCACAGCTCTATTAAGATTGTCTAACCAACTGTGTTACACCTGAGTAGCTGTGTCATTTCCTAATAATCCCAAGACAAGCCAATAAATCATCTGGATCATCCAATCAGGTGATGCCAAGTTTTAACAAAAGATGAGGGTAAACAACAGCTGACATTTTAAAACAGGCAATATATAAATGTGGAAATGCAGGAAGCTCAATGGGGGCTGGCTCTTTTATTGACCTTTTTCAACCTGTGGCTTCTTTCTCTAAATTGTGCCTGCTTCCCTCTAAAAGGGGGAGGAGGGGGGGACTCTGCTTTTCAATTCAGAATTAATGCTATTGGTGGGTTATTTGTTTTTTTTTCCCGCCCTTAATTTAGAAGATGCTGGTGTTGCCCTCCCATTAGGGCTGTCCAAGATGATAAAAACAAATCAAGGCGATGGTTGCAATTGTGTGATCAGTTTGTTTGTTTGTAACCTGACTTTATTATTTTTGCAAATCAGGCAGAGAATAGACGCACTACTGAGCTGAGAGAGAAGAGCAAATGGTCCAAAGTCTCCCATCCACCTTTCATGCCTAAGGCAGGACTAGATTTCACCATCTCTTGGTTTCTAGTCTGACACCTTAACCACTAGACCAGGGGTAGGCAACCTCGGCTCTTTTATGACTCGTGGACTTCAACTCCCAGAATTCCTGAGCCAGCTGGCTCAGGAATTCTGGGAGTTGAAGTCTACGAGTCATAAAAGAGCCGAGGTTGCCTACCCCTGCACTAGACCAAACAACATATGAGCTGAACTGGCAGAGGTAAACAGGTTGGCTCTTCAATCACATAGCCCTAGCCACAATCTTGGTATTACTGACACATGCAGACATGACAACCATGTTCCTAAGCCATTGTGATTCCCTCTTCTCTGATCCTGAATTCTTGCATTTTTGTGGATCCTCAAGTAGATACTCCATAAGATTTTTTTAAATTTATTATTATTATTTTTGCCTCCCTTCTCATTCTGAAGTAACTCTGGGTGGTGAAGAATTCCAAAACTGAATGGTGACTAGGACAACAGAAGGAAATGACTTCTTCTGCCTCCGTTTACCCAACCTGAATAACCCACTTGGTCACAAACCTAGCAGCTTCATTCACATAATACAGAGATTTTCATGTTGGTTAGACTCTGGTGGTTTAATCTGGAGCCCACCTCTGTATATTTACAGTTCAATGTCTTGTGCAGTGAGGTTGCTGGGAATTGTATTGGACCTCTGGTATGCAACTCATCTGCTACTACCATTCAGGGCAGCTAAAGCTATGTTTCTTAACCTTGGCAACTTTAAGATGCATGGACTTCAACTCCCAGAATTCTTCACCCAGCATGATGGCTGGGAATTTTGGGAATTGAAATTTATGCATCTTGAATTTGCTAAGACTGAGAAATGCTGACGTAACAATAGGAAAAGCCAACAGCCTAAAGAAAATAGAATGAAGGCAAATATACGTGTCCCAGGATGATGTTGCAGGATCCAATCTGGGTTGGTCACTGGGACCAGAGGTTTCGTCTTACAAGCTTTTGAACTTGTGCTGAGAATTTGTCAAAGAAAATAGACTTGAGTGCTGAAGGATGCAGTTTATGAATTCCAAGCAGATGACTCAGTGATCTCAAACACATTCTATAATGCAAAAGCAGTCTTTTGAAGTTTCTTTTCTCTCATGGCACAGAAAAGGCAAAGTGAGAAATTTAAATTAAGTTCTAGATCCCAAGAGGAAAGAAAGTTGGCTCAAACAATGGAAAAGGATTCCATTTCCCCATCACTTCCACATCATGTGAAATCATGCCCCCTCTGGAGAAAGAAAGAAAGAAAGAAAGAAAGAAAGAAAGAAAGAAAGAAAGAAAGAAAGAAAGAAAGAAAGAAAGAAAGAAAGAAAGAAAGAAAGAAAGAAAGAAAGAAAGAAAGAAAGAAAGAAAGAAAGAAAGAAAG
>JAKJMR010000467.1:1043868-1082710 GCA_024449315.1 Daboia siamensis
AGTCCTCAAGTTATAACTGTAATGGAGTGTGCCCATCACAATTTTACAACCTCTTTTGCTGTAATCATTAAGAGAATGACACAGTTGTTAATGAACTCATGGTTTGTTATGGATCAGTTTTGCTGGAAATAAATGCTGGTTTTCAGCAAAGCCATCATAAAATGCAGTCCTGTGACTAGGAGACACCACAAATAGCCATAAATGCATCCCAATTTTTGAATGCCCAAAGGGTGATTAGATGACAGTGCGTGTGTCATCAGAAGTTTGAATCTGGGGGATAAGTAGGTAGGTCTGTTGTAATTTTGTCCAGTCTCTAAGCGAGCACATGAATTTTCCATGAGAGAAAGCACCTCACCTGCTTTCTTTAATGAAAGCTTTCCTCTCTGAAAGTTACCAAAGGTTTAAGCAGATGCATGCTGAGAGCGAGAGATCAGAGATCTAGTCAGAGGAGCCCATCAGTTTTGGACTCAGATGTTCCAATGTTCCCTGTCCAAAACCATCTCTGATCATGAGTTTTGAATCTGAATCCACAACCCCGTTGTTTAAATGTACTCTAGCCTACCTTTTCTCTTCCCTATGCCCTCTTCCAGCGGGATGCGAAAAAAACAAATTTGGCAAAGGAGCAAAAGCTCTCATTTAGAGCAAAATATTTGGAGATGGAGAAATAAAATGTGTTTATCACTCTGGCTGGAGGAGCATTGAACGACAGGCTCGCACAGAACCACTGGCTTTATTGGAGGCTGGGAAAAGGAGAGAGTAGTGGAAAACGGAGAACTTCATAAACATAACAACAACAACAACAACATGGCAGTACTTGAAGACACCAGGACAGAAGAGAAAGAACTGAATTGCAACAGACCTACCTACTATTTGCACAAAGACCTGCAAATAGAAGTAGAACAACTGTGGTGAAAGAAGCAAAGATAATACCAATAGCGACAGAAGCATTGGGTGCAATCCCAAAACCACCAGTGGACCACTTGAACACCACTGGCATTGACAAATTCACCATCAGTCAATTGCAAAGGGCAGTTTTACTTGGAACAGCTTATATCCTGTGACTTGAACACTGCCAAACAATGACATTTGCCTACCCCAGGCCTTTGAGAAGGACTCAGTAGTAGGTGGATAAATGTACAATATCCATTCTAAGCATCTGGCTGACTGTGTGGGGAACCATAATAATAATGGATAATTGCTCTGGCAATAAAAGACAAAGAACTGAAGAAGATCACTAAGTATCAAGATTTCTGAAAATTGACCTTGAAAGACTACGGCCTAAGCTAGCCATGATAGTCCCACAGGACACTTAGAAAACTGGTATTGACAATTTTGCCTTCTTTCAATTGCAAAAGGTCACACTGCTTGGATCCACACATACAGAATACTATGCCAGTACATTACAATATCCTAGGTTCTTGGGAAGAACTCAATGCAAATGAAGGCCAGCATCAGCTATAGAACTGGCAGCTGTGATTTAACACTGTTGTATATATATAGTAGTAATAATAATAATATATTACTTAATAAGCTTAATAAAAGTCTGGCTAAACTTGATGCTTCCAGATGAAAACAGAATTTGACAATTATTTTCAACACAGTTTTCTCTCTCTTTTTCTTTCCTTCTTCCCTTCTTGGTATTTACATAATGTGCCACTTCTGAATCCAGTTGTTAAGTTGATTTTTTTTTACAAGATCCATTACTGAGCATCAAATGCATTTAAATCTTTACTAAATAGAAACCTTCCACTTTGCTCTGACAAACAAAAAGAGAATGCAAACTCTTGAAAGGGAGTATAATTTAATTTCACATTTAAATAGATTCTTATCTGGGTTTTTTTTTTAGCATGTGCTACATGAGCCTGGACAGTTATTAATTAATTGATTCATTCCTATATTTGTTCCTTTCGGGTTGCAGGCCATTTCATTTCCACTTCATTTCTGAGTGCAGGCTTGAATCTGATCTTTCACAAAGATAATTCACCCTTCCTCCTTTTCTGTGGCAAAGGCAAGCAAGGGTAGTACCAATAGTAATAGGCGCCTTGGGTGCAATCCCAAAACAACTGGAGCACCACTTGAAAACCATTGGCATTGACAAATCCGCCATTAGTCAATTGCAAAAGACAGCCTTACTAGGAACCGCTTCCATCCTGCGACGATATCTGTAATACCATCAAACATCCACATCTGCCTATCCCAGGTCCTTGGTAAGGACTCGATAGGTAGATAAAAATGCCAAATCCAGCCTGAACATCTGGCTGACTGTGAATAATAATAATAATAATAATAATAATAATAATAATAATAATAATAATAATAATAATAATAATAATAATAATGAGGAGGAGGAGGAAGAAGAAGAAGAAGAAGAAGAAGAAGAAGAAGAAGAAGAAGAAGAAGAAGTTGGAAGGGACCTTGGAGGTCATCTAGTCCAACCCCCTGCTCAGGCAGGAAATCCTATACCATTTCAGAGAAATGGCTGTCCAGTCTCTTCTTAAAGACTTCCAGTGTTGGAGCATTCACCGCTTCTGGAGGTTCCACTGGTTAATTGTTCTGTCAGGAGGTTTCTAGGTTGCTTCTCTCCTTGACTAGTTTCCATCCGTTGCTTCTTGTCCTGCCTTCAGGTGCTTTGGAGAATAGTTTGATTCCCTCTTCTTTGGGGCAGCCCCTGAGATATTGGAACACTGCTATCATGTCACCCCTCGCCCTTCTCTTCATTAAACTACACATAGCCAATTCCAGCAACTGTTGTTTACATGTTTTAGCCTCCAGTACCCTAGCCATCTTTGTTGTCCTTCTCTGCACTCTTTCTAGAGTCTCAACGTCTCTTTTTCATGGTGGTGACCAAAACTGGATGCAGTATTCCAGGTGTGGCCTTACCAAAGCACTGTAAAGTGGTATTAGTACTTCACTTGATCTTGATTCTATCTCTCTGTTAATGCAGCCTAGCACTGTGTTGGCTTTTTTGGCAGCTGCAGCACACTGCTGGCTCATATTGAAGTGATTGTCCACTAGGACTCCAAGATCCCTCTCACAGTTACTACTACTGAACAAGGTACCACCTATACTATACCCGTGCATTTGGTTTTTCTTGCCTAAATGTAGAACCTTACTTTTTTCACCACTGAATTTCATTTTGTTAGTTAGCGCCCAGAAGTCTGTCCAGATCTTCCTGTATCTTAAGCCTGTCTTCTGCAGTGTTGGCTATTCCTGCCAGCTTGGTGTTGTCTGCAAATTTGATGAGTTCCCCATCTATCCCCTCGTCCAAATCGTTGAAGATGTTGAAGAGCCCTGGGGCACCCCACTACACACTACACACTACACACATTACACACACTAATGAAGATCAGCTTTACCCTAGAAGAGCCATTTTCTCTCATACCAGAGATGCCTGCTTAAAACAGGTTCTTCTTGCTACCAATCCCTCCAGCTGTGAATTTGGGAGTTCTTATACCAGACTTTACAGTGGAAAAAATGTTAACATCAGCAAAGCCTACGAACGTTCATTTTTTCCCTGGGTCAAAAATCAGCTGCAAACTTTTCTGTATTGAAAAGAAAAAATTGCACTCCTGAAAATTGTGTGCAAAAAGTGGCAATGAAGAGATTTCACTAGAGCGGAGTCATTTGCATTTGAAAAGCTTGAATCAAGGAAACTCATGTATGGGAGAAGGAGAGCAGAATGATTTACATTTTCAAAAACAAGAGGAATTTGTGAGCAAATTATATTAAAAGATACATCAATTAAGGGAAAATACACACAAAGCCTCCATATGTTGTGAAACAGCACTAATGTAAATAGTTACAAAACTTTCCAATTTTTCTTCAATCTACGGATAATAAGCCACAGTTGGAAGATTGCCTTGCTAATATACAGAAAGCAAAGCGGACAGGATTTCAAACGAGATGCAATCCTTAAACCAGATTTTGCTTTATCTGAAAGCAGAGAAAGGAGGTGTTGGCTTCGGGATCATTGCTTTTATCCATAGGTAAATCCATTTACTCAATTACCCAATTGGCTACAAGGCTTATGATCAATCAAGGAAGATGCCTTTTATGTGACTCTACGAGCAGGTGAAAACCATCTGAGATATTTCAAAGGCAGAAAAGGCCACTGCTGTGCCGAAGTGTGCTATGAAGTCTCTCAAACCTTTTTTTTTTAAAAAAAAAAAAATCTGGCAGAGCGTCTTATGCTCAGGGCACTCGATTAATGCTTTCAAAATTCTTGATTTTGAATTTTGACTGTGTTTCTGAGTTTCTTCTTCTGGTTGGAGGGGACCAATGCAGATGCTTTCTGTGCTGACGTCTTTTATCATTCCAGAAGTGTCCGCAGCTCAAAAACATTTAAAAAGTGAAGATGTGTAGGGATAGGTGCAGATGACCTTGGCAGAAGAGCCACAGAAGAGACAATCATTATACAAAAGATATTGCAGCCTTTGGAAGGAGAAGAGGAGGAGGAACATTTCAAAGGGACCTCCCTAGTTTTTTGGAGAGTAAAAGGAGAAGAAAGGAGACCTGTTTTCAGACTTGCAGGATTCTGTTAATGTAACCCAGGGGTCTTCAAACTTGGCTCTTTTATTTTTTTATTTTTATTTTATTTTTATTCCATTTATATCCCGCCCTTCTCCGAAGACTCAGGGCGGCTTACAAGCTTAGCAGTAGCCTTCATTCTATGTATATGCCTGCTTGTTAGGGCTTTCACACACACACCCAAGTGGCATTACTACAAAGTCAGCTTATTGCCCCCAACAATCTGGGTCCTCATTTTACCTACCTGGGAAGGATGGAAGGCTGAGTCAATCTTTTATGACTTGTGGACTTCAACTCCCAGAATTCCTCAGCCAGCCAAGTCATAAAAAGCGCCAAGTTTGAAGGCTCCTGATATAACCTTACAATAAACATTATGATGGAATTTGCAGCTGAAGGAGGAGCAGGAGGCAGCAGATTCCAGGAAGGAGGTCTTAAGAAAGAGACTGTCCAGTCCTGAATTGGATGGGTGAGAGAAAAATTTCAGGGTAACCATATCATGGAATCTCCCAGATATATCTATTAGATTAGAACAGGGCTCTTCAAACTTGGCCCTTTCATGACTTGTGGACTTCAACTCCCAGAATTCCTCAGCCAGCATGCCCTGGATTAGAAGGATCAAATTTGGATCGGTCACTGGAACCAGAGGTTTAATCTTCCAAGATTCTCTCTTTTCTCTATCTGAATGTGTAAGCGCTAGAAGTTTGTAAGCTTGATTCTGGCAAGATTCTGTCTGTTAAGGACAGGAATTAAAGAACTGGACTCCGGAAGTAAAGAACTGGACTCAGCTGGATCTCTCTCTTTGGGCTTGGACCCAACAAAGATAGATCTCATTGTTGTACTTCTTGTCCCTAAAGGCCAAACAAATGAGAGTCACAATTATGCGGCTGAAGCTGTGTCCTTTTGGAGCAGGGCATCATTCTATCCATCCACTGTGATTGTGGCCACCATCTTGATTTGTTTGACTCCCTGTATACACGCTCCTTGTCTCTTTCACCAGCACATTTTAGACTCCATGCTCAGCTAATAGGAATTTCTCTGAAATTATCTTCCCCTTTGAAAGAAATGCTAAAAGCCAATTTTCTTTCATCCAACCGAGCAAGAATTGCTAAGCGGGGGGGAATTATATATTTACTATTGTATGTTTTATGTTTTTATAGCGTGATTTCCATTTCTGCTGGTTTTTCTGTAGCAATAGGGGTGGTCAGATCAATCAAAATGAATTAAAACATTAGGGGGGAAAACCAAACGCATGGGAAGATTTTAAACTATAGCACTGGAAGAGTCTGAGCACATAATTTATGTGTGAAAATTTTCAACTATCTTTTGGTGGGACTTCCACGGGGAAGGCCATCTTAACTTTTTGGACCCCCACCCCACCCCCACCCCATGGACACTGCTTGGAAACCACACACTTGCTTGAGAGATTCTTGGTTTCTCTTCTCCCAGCTGTGGTGCCATATTTGCACATTTGCTCTTGAGAATAAATGTCCAGTTGGGGCGTTCTGCAAGGAACATACTATGGGCATGACACACTTAACCAACCACCCTGCTTAGCAATGTCATTAAGTGGAGGACCATCTGCATCTCATCCCCCATTGCATGTTTATCAGTTATTTCTCCTCCTTGGAAATCTTTGGAAATTATTACCCAGTGTTTCTGTTTCAAAGCGTCTTTCTTGTTGTTGTTGTCCCGCTTTCCCTAAAGTCAAAATCACAAAAGCCAGCACATTGTGTTCCTGTTCTGGCACATTCTCTCTCACCATCTCACATCGTGTTCCTTCTCTTGGAGTTCTCCGAAGAACAGGCAAGGATTGCACTTTTTTCCCCTCATTTTTGAAGTGCACCTAGAATTGCTTCATGGCAGCAACTTCTTCTTGCTCCCAAGAACAGTTGTAAGGGACAGGAATTATAACAGGACTTACGTACCAGGAGACTGGCTTCTTTTTACCTTCTTTTCTCTAAAACCCCTGAAAAGCCCTTTCCCCCATTTTGCAACTGACAAGAGACCCAAGGACTGAAAGGGAAAGAAGTTATCCAAGGGCAGTTTTGCTGTCGATGATGAAGGACGCTGAGCTTGTCGATCAGAAGGTCGGCAGTTTGGCGGGTCGAATCCCGAGTGCCGCGTAGCAGAGTGAGCGCCTGTTACTCCTCCCAGCTTCTGCCAACCTAGCAGTTCAAAAGCACGTAAAAATGCAAGTAGAAAAATAGGGACCGCTCCAGTGGGAAGGTAACAGCGTTCCGTGCGCCTTTGGCGTCTAGTCATGCCGGCCACATGACCACGGAGACGTCCTCGGACAAGCGCTGGCTCTTCGGCTTTGAAACGGAGATGAGCACCGGCCCCTAGAGTCGGAAACAACTAGCACGCATGTGCAGGGGAACCTTTACCTAAAGTTGCAGTGAGATGGAGGTGTCTCATTTAGTCCTGTTTTCCTTTCCTTGGAAAATTTAGTGTCCTCTATGCTTGGTCTCCATTCTTAGACAATACTGGAGGCTTGGTGTATCAATCATTCAAGCATCCGAAGAGACTTTCCCTCCTGGAGCAATTACAGGAACAATATTAAAACAAGGCCCCTCGTACAAAAGGGAATCCATAGCAGGACTAAAAAAAAAAATTCAACATGGCAGCCTCAACCACATGATCAAACATCTTCCCACAATGCACGAAGAAAAAAAAAGAGCAGGGTTCTTGCTCTTGTGCCCATTATCTCAACTTTTAAAAATGATAACCTTGTTGAATTTTTAAACAGGAAAGATAAAAACTGACAGAAATGAATAATTAAGACAGGGGAAAAAGAGAAAGAGCAAAGAAAGAGCAAAGCCAAAAGAAAAAGAAAAAGAAAGGAAGTAGTTCTGATTTTCTTTTACAACAGTTTGAAGTTTAAATTTAACCTCTTACTCTAAGGTTACGACTTATCTTTCATTACTTTTCTGTCTTCTACAATTTCTTCTAATCATCAATTCCACACATCATGATTTCTTTTTTTATGTTTTATGCAAAAAGTCTCATTGACTGCTACCTCAACCTTTTTGTACAGCCCTGCCTAAGATGCTCCTGTTGCCCAAATCAGGATGACAATTCCGGTTCTCCTATCCTGTTCAGATAATGGGATTTCAAATAAAATATGCAATAAACTCTCTTTCTTCCAATTAGCTCTTCTTATTTACATTCTTTGGGCTATATCCTCAGCTGGGATCAGCTGTCCTTTTTACTCTTGCTTCTGCTGCTGCTGAATAGAAAGACATTTAAGCAGCTGGCCTGCAGAATCGGGATGCAATAGAACCCTTATCTCTTTCCTACAACCCTCTGGGATTTCTCAGGAGGTGTGATGGGAATGCTCATAAATCATTCCTGCAAAAAAAAACATTGCATTCAGCTTTCTGAAAGCTTTTTTTTTTTTTTTTGGCTTGCAGCTTCAATCCTCCTGGGCCCTTGTTCCCATCCACCTCTTTGCTTTTAATTGACTTTGTATTGGTTTTACCATAAAAGTAATATATAACCTTATTACCCAGCAACACAACCACAAAAAATGTCCTTGTCTCAGGAATTTTGCTTTTTTGCTTACTGCCAAATGCAATGGTGAAAGCAGTTCAGTTTTAAGAGGAAATGGTTTTGATCTGAACCAGAAACTCAAAATATTGCGCATGAGAAAACTGAAAGTGTGCAGAGGTCACATGAGAGCTGAAGTTAATGTTTTTCTTTGGTATGTGGTTGTATCCACTTGCAGTACAAGAAAAATAATCCTGGGTTGGGCTGAGACAGAGACTGGGACAAAGTCAGCCAGTTTGACTTGGTTTGATTCTATTTCACCCTTGAAATTTCTTTCTCCCTCTCATCTCTTACTATCGTTGAAAGAAAAGTCTTCACCAGGGTCCAGTCCAATCCAGGAATAAACAAAATGCTTTAGGAAAGAAGGTTCTTATTTATTTAGCAGCCAGAAACTTCAGTGACAGCAGCATGTTTTTGGGGTGGCTGACGACATGGTGCACCTTCTTGGGCTTTTGTGTTTGGAGTTGTTCTTGTTCCTGTGGCATGAACTTTGACCTGAGGGTCAGTGTGCCCTTTTTGTATTCTGATGGTGGTGGGTTAATCCTATTATGTCCTAAAGGTCATGTCCTGCTTCCCTGGGGCTGTGGTTGATGGCTATGTCCTGTGTTGGATGGGTGAGGGGTTTCTGGTTCTAGGGATCTTTGTCTTTCTAATCCCATCAGATCCAAGCTTCCTGGCTCCAGTCTTTCTGAATAGGATTATCAAATCTGCATTTCTACAGAGCTGGCCTCTGCCTGGGGGAGAGGGACTGGGGCTGGTTTCTGTCTTTTAAGATCCTTTGGGGAAATATCATATTCTCTCTTTTTTAATATTCTCTTCTCGGGGGGTGGGGTGGGCGCTGACTTCCCACACTATATATGTGGAATAATTTAGGAAATGCAAACTCAATCTCTGAGAAAGGCCAAAGCTTTTCCTGGAAGTTCTCTCAGATATCTGCAAGGCTGTTCTTTGAGAAACACCAAATTAAATACTCCTTGAATTAAAATCTATCATTGGTTTAGTTTTCCTTAAACAGCCCAGTTCAGCCCAATTGGGAACCGAAGATCTGCTTTGAATTTTGCTTAGAGATGCCTCTGAGGACAAATCATTCCGTTCTTCTGAGAAAGGATATTAGTATTGTGGTTTTTTTAAAATATTTCAGAAAATAGCATGCTGCAAAATAGTTTCTCAAGGCATTTTTAGGTCTAAGAATTCCTCTTTTACCCCACATACAGATAACAACCTTTATTTAATGAAATTACAACAACACTTATAGCATATGGTAGTGCAGTGGTTAGAATGCAGTATTGCAGGCTTACACTGCCCACAGTTTGAAGTTTGAACCTGATCGGCTCAAGGTTGACTCAGCCTTCCATCCTTCCAAGGTTGATAAAATCAGGAGCCAGATTGTTGGGGGCAATAGGCTGACTCTGTAAAGCACACAGAGAGGGCTGTAAAAGCACTGTGAAGAAGTATATAAGTCTAAGTGCTATTGCTACTGCTTAAGAAAAAAGTGTCTTTACAAGTCTTACATAAGTCTTTGCACTCATGACTGTCACAGTCCCTGTAGTCATGTGATAAACATTCAGGTGCTTGTCAACCAGCATGTATTTATCCCTGTTGCAGTGTCACAGAGTCATGCCATTATCATTTGCATTTTCCCAGGGTCTTCCGATAAACAAAGCCATGTTTGTTTAACAACAGTGTGAGTGTTAATTAATGTGGCAAAATCATAAAATCCAACACAACTCACTTAATGACAGGATTGCTTAAAAATGGATATTCCAGTGGTCCTAAGTCAAGGACTACCTGTAGCCTCCATAGATATTCTTGGTTTTCGTGTTGTTTTTTTTTAATTGCGGGTGTCCCAATGCTTTAGCTGGGAATTTTCCCACTGGCAAGGAAATTAACAAAAGTTGGCGAGGGTGCAGAAACCACCCTAGGGAATTAGAAGAGACAAAGAACAACTCACCATTCTGCCTGCTGTTCAATGGACTTTTTGTAAACAGCACTCATACCTAAGACTGCAATCAAAATTCCAGATATGTTGTCTTGGGACTCAAGGGTGGCGGATGCCTTTGACAGAGAGGCTCCAAGGACAGCTATACGGCAACTGTACAGTACCAAAGTTTAGATGCCAAAGTCTAATTCTCACTGCGATCACCACGTGTCTATGACAGACATTTAGAGAACATGTGTGGAATGTCAGGACTGGAGCCTGTCCAGAACATATCTCACACTCATTGCCCTAAAAATAGGAGACCAAAAATCATAATTTGGACTACTATTTGACTTGGTTCAAGCTGGGACTACCTGGAGACCTGACAGCCAATCCTCAACCTCTAAACAGGCCAGAACAGGACAAGCGTCAGGCCTAGCCCAGGAACAACATAGAACAATCCAGCCAATATTCAGTTCTTTGCTTACATCCAATTGATAGAATCTTGACAGACTAAACCTTTACTGCTCTCACAGATATATCCTGAGAGATTCGAGGGAATGGCAACCCAGCTCTCTTCTTCTGTCTCCTCTCTGTTTCAGCTCTGGGCTGTGCTTTCCTCTCCAGATGTGCTTCCTCTTTCCTACAGGTGACCTCAAAGAAGGGTTGGACTTTGGCTCTGCAAGAGTTTAGCTTTGACTGCATCAGATGTAGGTTGCCTGCCTTTTTTCTTAATTTTCAGCCAGCCTAGGGAGAAGAACAGGCAATTAGTAAATTAATCATCAAACAGAATCCAAGAATTTATAGCTCAGGGTTGTCACATGGAGACAGTGATAGGTAGAATTATCACTGCAGCGAGAGTGGGGGGGGGGAAGGGAATTGGGGAACAAGAGAGAGAGAGATGAGAGAGAAAAGCAAAGGGATAAATATGTTAAAGTGAAAGGTATAGTGGAGAACTAAATAAGCATTTTCATTTCTAAATGAGAGCTGGCACAGAAGCAGAATCTAAACCATAAGATGACAGTGAATTGTACATTAGAACAGCTTGGAATTCAGTCTTTAATTAGTTGTGAGTACAAAGAAAGCCACTTTCCTTGTCTAAAGGAAGACGCTTTCAAATTGTATGGAGGTCACACATCTGTTCCATTAGTGAGAGCAGTCGGTTTTTATATATCTATTCAGAATGTCAGCCCGTGAGATATCAGCTTGGTTCTAATGGAGGCTAGAATGATGCAGCACTGATTCAGATTTACCCCCTACGGAAAGACCTATAAAGCTTATTATGCCATAGTCAACAGCTCTCATGTTGCAGCAGGTGTGTACAATTTATATTTTGGCTACAGATCAGATAAGGCTTAAAATCTGGGCTTCTGGGAAGCCAAGGGAGCATCATATCTTGATATTACTGGAGAGAATAGGAACCCATTTTTCATTCCAATGTGGTTTAGATTGAACTTTGGATTTTTTTAAAAAAAAATCCCACCTGTATTATTTTTATAAGTAACTTAAAGTGGTGAACGTACCTAATAGCCCTTCCACCTATTTTCCCCACAACATCAACCCTATGAGGTGTGAGTTGGGCAGAGAGAATGTTCTGGCCCAAAGTCAGGCAGCTGGCTTTCAGGCCCAAAGGGGGACTAGAATTCATAGCCTCCTGGTGATTGGCTTTCATGTCTAAGGCAGAACTAGAGTTCATCCTAGGACAGGGGTAGGCAACCTCAGCTCTTTTATGACTCGTGGACTTCAACTTCCAGAATTCCTGAGTCAGCTGTGGACTGGGAGTTGAAGTCCATGAGTCATAAAAGAGCCGAGGTTGCCTACTCCTGTCCTAGGATATTATGGAATCTTACAATGCAGATTTGGTAACTCTCTCTCTCTCTCTCTCTCTCTGGATCCTGTTCAATGGTTAAACATTTGTACATTGCATTTTTAAGGACCAGACCTGTTACCTTTGTTCATTCCTCAGGCACTTCCTTTGTAACGCCTGCTCCTGAGAGGATAATGAGATCCAAATCTGAGAGTGGGGTATGGTGGTGGTGGAGATGGGGAGAGCAGATTGAGAATAATACCCCCAAATTAACTATATTAGCTCCAATGCTAAACCAAAGATTTTCAAACCAACTGGTGGATCAGTATGGGTGCTACTTTTTCCATCTATCTTCTTAATATTAAGCACTCCAACTACGGGACATTATTTGTGTCCATAGGAGAAGGATCAGCAAAGCCTGGAGGTGGGGTCAAAAGAGGAATCAGCCTAGAATCTCTACGTAGTCACAAAAGGACTACATCTAATCTCTCTTGAATTCAGTTAACTCTTACCTAGCACAAAAGTAATACTAACTGCTAGTCGAATGGATGCTTGTGCATAGACATGAGCAATAGATCAGTTTCATTGGAACTTCATGTGGGCTCTGGATCTTTCAAGCTTGACAGTCCAAGTGCTAACCACTCCTGCCGTGTCAACCTTTCTCAGGAAGCTTTGGGTTTTGTCCAGTGTGTGAGTTATTTCACACACTGGTGGAAATGATAGCTATCAAAAAAGGGAGCAGCTGCTGACTGTCCCTCCTTCAGAAGAGGTAATTCTGCATAGAAAAACAAACAGGTGTTTTGCCACTTTGAAATATGTACCATTCTGAATAGATATATAAAAACCGACTGCTCTCCCACTTTACAATGCTTTGGTAAGGCCACACCTGGAATATTGCATCCAGTTTTGGTCACCACGATATAAAAAAGATGTTGAGACTCTAGAAAGGGTACAGAGAAGAGCAGCAAAGATGATTAGGGGGCTGGAGGCTAAAACATATAGGGAACGGTTGCTGGAATTGGGTATGTGTAGTTTAACGAAGAGAAGGGTGAGGGGTGACATGATAGCCGTGTTCCAATATCTCAGGGGCTGCCACAAAGAAGAGGGAGTCAAGCTATTATCCAAAGCACCCGAAGGCAGGACAAGAAGCAACGGATGGAAACTAGTCAAGGAGAGAAGCAACCTAGAACTAAGGAGAAACTTCCTGACAGTTAGAACAATTAACCAGTGGAACAACCTGCCTCCAGAGGTGGTGAATGCCCCAACACTGGAGGTTTTTAAGAAGAGACTGGACAGCCATTTGCTTGAAATGGTATAGGGTTTCCTGCCAGAGCAGGGGGTTGGACTAGATGACCTCCAAGGTCCCTTCCAACTTATTATTATTATTATTATTATATAAGGGCATCTCACTGAAAAGTAAGGCCCTTCCTGGAATATTGTATTGTAGTCTTAGCCTTCCTGTTAAATGTCCTCGATCAAAGTTTTTCAATTCTTGTTCCTTGGATTAACTCTAACCACTCAAGGAGTGAAGTCCAATATCAAATTTTCTGCTGCAGAAGACCCTTTATTGGGGTGGAACCATGGACTGCAAAGAAAAGCATGCCACAACTGCAGGTAGTCAAGTTACAAGTGTAATTGAGCCTGGCAATTATGATTGTAGCTTATAACTGTTGTAAAGCAGGTCACCAGCTGACCATATCCAATTTTACTACCTTTTTCATAGCAATCATTAAGCATTGTAAATTGTGGTCACATGACTGGGGCATTGCAAATGGCTGCAAATGTTAGCCAGTTGCCAAGCATCCAAAATGCAGTCATATGACATGGGGGTGGCTATGCCAGAAATTTGAAACTGGATCATAATTAGCCTTTTTTTGAGGGGGGGGGTTGTTCCACTGTATTCAGATAACTGCTAAGTGTCCAGCTGCAAATTAAGAACATGTACAGCATCAAAAAGGCCAGAGTCAAAAGTGCTTTGCTCACTGGTCCACTGTCTGTTTATGTGCTGCAGCTCTATTGGGAAAGTCATGATAATGTAAAAGATTTCCAGGTTGGCACAGAGATTGCCAGGATAAGATCTGCTCGTTTGTCTCCACCATGTAGCAGAGCTTGGCTTGACATGACTCTTCCCAGTGCTGAGTCCAATCTTTCTGCTTTCATCTCATCTCTGGTGCAATTCCCATCCCCGAGCATCTAACTTCAATGCAAAAGGCTGCTAACCTCGTGGCCTTGGCATGACAGAGGTCAGGATCCAAACCCAGGAAACAGAGAGAAGACCAGAAGCTAAGTAAATCCTTATCTATCCTTTGTGCTTCTGTGATATTCATTTCTTGCTTTTGCCTCAGAAAACATATGATCTAAACTGGTTTATGTTGTTAACTGATCTGCCATATCTGAAAAATGCAGGGAAATAATTTCCAAAGTAGTCACCCTGGGTCTCTGTGTGCCAGTGAAGGTCTGTATCCTTTGACCTCATTGACGGCAAATTCAAGGCTGGAGGAAATCAAGAGAGATGAAGAAAGGATATTCAGTCATATATAAAATTAAAGCATCATTTTTCCATTAGTTCAAATGTTCCAAATTTAAGCCAGATGAAAAAGCCAGGAGCAAGTGAGCATGCCATTAAAATCAGTTTGGCCTAATTAGCAACATCATTTCTAAAATGCTTTATTAAGCAAAGCAAGCCTAGTGCAAGCAGCAAAGAATCAGTAGACCGGCCAACCAAATCTCTCTGAAGGAACACTCCAAAGGGTTGGGTCAGCTTCCCAAGTAGTCCAGAGAGGAAACATCACCAGATCAGCTAATTCTACTTTATTGTAAGACTATATTGACAGAAGGTACAGAATCTTGCAAATCCCAAAGTCCAAATCTTCCACCCTCTCTTTACATCACCCTATACATTAGAGTGGAGCCTTTCTAAATACTGATAGAAGAGAATGTTTATAGCTCAGAGTTGAATTGTGGGGGGCCTTAGTGCTCTCTGAGCTTGGTGGTTTTCTTGCAGACATTTCTTTACCAAACTAGATAACATAATCAGTACATGTTACCCAGTTGGCAATGAAACATCTGCAAGAAAACCATCAACCTCAAAAATCACAAGTACTCCACCTTCCTAAGTTTCTTTCGCCCTTTACTCCATGGTGAACTCCTCCCTGTTTTCTCTGATCATTCCCTAGGCAGCTATTGGGAAACTCCCAGCCAGGCAAGGAGGAGGTGTCAAGCAGGTAACTAGTCTTGAGACCCTGCAGAGTCACAAATGCCATAAGCCTGACCCCTCCTAAGTTCCATGAAACCTTATCTGATTGTTCCCAAGGGAAGACAATCAGTCTGGGGACCATCCAGTCAGAGCTGAAGAATCCACTTGGATGAGAAGCAAAACATCTTCAAGAAAAACAAAGTCCAGTTGCCTTGTGGAAAAAAAGCACCTTTGGGTCTTCAAGGGCTATCAGTCTTCCCATACAGGGAAGAGGGAGATGGTTTAATCTCCCAAGGACCTGAGAATAAGACAAGGACTCATAATTTGAAGATTAATATTGAGAGATCCAAACTTAAACTAAGGGGGAATTTCTTGACTGGGAGAAGTATTTAGAAATTGAACAATTGGCTTCCTGATTCCCTGAGTCCTCATCATTGCAAGTCTTCAAGAAAAAAATACTAGACAACCATTTGTCCAGGATGTATGAGGATTCCTGCACTGGACAGGAGATTGGACCAAAAGACCTGCAAAGTCCCTCCCAGCCATATGATAATATGGTACTCTCTTGTTCCCTGAAGCCCTGAGGTCCAGCATGGCCTTGAATTACTGCCAAGGAATACCAGGCTCCAGGATTGAAGTAGCTCATCGTTCATTCTGAAAAAGGAAGATATATGCCAGCAAAATAGGAGCATGACAGAGGACACCATTATATTTTCATTATATTTGCATACCCCAATATGTGTTGATATATTTGGATATCAATTTAGAAGGAATTTCTTTCTCTGCTCAGTAGAAATTCAAAGCAACTCACCCTACAGGGGGAGACGCCCACCAATTAATCAGAGCACCCAATTCATAGCTGTGTCCAGAAATGAACCAGAGGTGTGGGATTCATCCAAGGTCCGATTGAAATGTGTGGTTCAATTTGATCAGATTTGAGCTGAAAAGTGTGTCAACACATGCATGAAAGTCTACTGAACGTTTGCTTCATTTCAGAGGTACCTGATTCAATTTCATGCACTGAGTCGATTTGACAATTCAATTTGAAGATGTGATTCAAAGGGATGATTTGATCGAATCGCTGTTGACTTGAATCTTTAAATCAAAGCTTCACCCGGCTCTGTTGTTAAGTGTGGAAGAGGAACCCTGAGACTGCTGTCTTTTCCTACAGCTCTTGATTGCCCAACTGGACTTGTTCTGGGCTAGTAACATGCAGGAAAGTTCTGCTTCTTTGCTTTCTTCTTTTTTTCTTATGCGACGCACATCTTCATGGTCAGAGCATGCAATTCTTACACTTCCTAAATACTGGAGTTCCACAAAGGTGTTGTGCCATCATCAAACTTTCAATACATCTTTTAGGTGAGAGAGCACCTTAATAAAATACATAAATCTCTAATTATTTTTCAAAAGGCAATAAAATTACATAAAATAAAAAGATGTGTGTTAGGATCTTTGCTTGCTTTGTATCGTCTGCTCCATATGATCTGTTCAAATATTGATGGGCCAATCTCAATTCAACTTGTTCCTTTAAAAAAGAAAAGTTCCTGGTATTTCACAGCTATGACAACCTTCCCAATCTTTACAGCCCCCCACCCCCCCAAAAAAATGTAGGGATGATTTCTTCTGTGATGTTTGCCAGAATCTCGTTACTTCTATGGACTCAGCTGCCATAGGTCTGACTGTTGTCTGGACTGTAGATCTTCCTCCTAGCTCCCACCCCCATAGGCCCTTACACATCTGGAGTGTGCTGAGGTTGGAGGTTTTTGTAGTACTTGAAAGGTAGATTAAGAGTGGCTGCCTGCAGACCAGTTATAGTCCTCCCTACTGCCACCCAAATTGCCTGGTACAGATAACGTGAAAATGGATTTAGTTAGTTGGTTTCTTTGTTTTGGTAACAGTTATCACAGTGTACACATATTTTCATACAAATGAGATGGAAATGTTTTGTTTCTGAGGTTTTTTTTTTTTTAAAAAAAACAAGAAATTAAAGAAATTGGAAGTGACAGTTCTGATCCATCCATAGTGTGAGGTAATAGGACTGAGCCAAACGTTCCTTGCTTTGAACTTTCAGGCTGGGTGAGGAGGACCATGGGTGGAACATGTTCCCCAAATAATGACACCACAGATGTCTTGTGATGGAGTTATTTATCTATTTTTCCTTAGATTTATATATGCGATCCTCCCTTTTATTACTGGAGCTGCCTGAAGGATAAGAAATAATAGCTACAGTATTATCTATACCAGGGCTTTTCAACCTGTTCACCCACTGTACCACTTTTAGGATATGGCAACATCCGAGTACCACCAGTCGCCTAGAAAGGTGTCAAAAACCTGAGGACCAAAAAAAAAAAGGAAAAAAGTGATGAAGTACAGGTAGTCCTCGACTTACAACAGTTTGCTTGGTGACTGTGCGAAGTTACAATGGCACTGAAAAAAGGGCCCCCCAAGCCACAGCCGAGCAAGACACCTACCTGCCCGCCCGGTAGCATTCTTCCTCCTGTCTGAGGTTTTCATTGTTGTGAGCATTTCTGTTGAAGATTGGCAGTGGGGGTGGGGTGGGGTGGGTGTTTGGGTTTTATTCCCCTGTCTGCTGGGTGGTTGCAGCAGGTTTTGGTCACTTCACATGACCCTGAGACACTGTGACCGTCATAAATATGAATCAGTTGCCAAGCATCTGAATGTAAATCACAAGACCCTGGAGATGCTGCAACATTCCAGCTGATCGGCGCTTCTTCTGGGCTCAGCAGAAGCACCAGGAACAGCGCCAAGCTCCAGGTAGAGTCTGGCGCTGATCCTGGTGCTTCCGCTGAGCCCTGACAGCCCTGCAGCTCCAGCCGTCTCTCGCTCAGGCTTGTGCAGTGCTGTGACTGGTTCAGCTCATTCCCCTCCCCCACTATCACTTTTCTAGGATGGTCATGTATCACCTGCCAGGTGCCAATGTACCACAGGTGGTACCCATACCACTGGTTGAAAAGCCCTGATCTATACGTTACTAAATTCTCATTGTCATGACTTTTAATTGGACGAAAGGGTACATTATGATGTTTGAACCAAGAAACCTCACATGGGTTAACCTACAGAATGTGTCCAAAATCTGGAAACCATGATGCCCAAGGGAATCAAATATGTGGAAAATGGTGGTTGCTACCAGGTAGGGGAGGAAACAGTGCAGTGCAGATCAGTAATGGTACACAGGGATGCATGAGAAATATCACACAGTTTGGGTAGGGTATAGGGGTGGGGCAGCATGAGTCAATGAGGGGTTACAGGAATGTATGAGAAGTGCCACACAAGTTGGGGAGGATCCATAGGGTACTAGTGTTGAGTAGGAAAGGATGCCTGGTGTTGCTTGGGAGTGTGCAAGAAGTGCTATAAGTATCTGGGCACTGTGGGTGAGGGCGGGGGTGGGGATGGCTGGGAAGGATGCATGTAGACGTGCAAGAAGTCAAGGATGGCACAGATCAGGAAGGATGTGTGAGACTTCCTTCCTTTCTCCCTCCCTCCTTCGCTCCCTCCCTTCCCTTCCCTTCCCTTCTGACAGGTAAGTGGCAGCTGCTGGATTGGGAAAGCACTGAGGGATTGTGAGAGTGGCTGAGAAACTGTCATAGAACGTTGAAAATGAGGATCATGTGACCACAGCAACTCTGCAGCTGAAGCACCCAGAACCTCCCCAAATTTCATTCCCTTGAGAATCATGGGACCCAGATTTGGTCACCTTCTGTAGATTAGCCCAAAGTTGGGTGCAACTTCTAATGCAGAACAAAAAGCTATCCCCAGTGTTTAGCATGACAATACAGTCAAGCTAAACATTTAGATGTAAGGGGGAGGGGTCGGGATGTCTGCTTCTGTATTGAAATGACAAGTAAGGCCAAGCAACAGGCCCTGGCAAACTTGAGTCAAAACACTCTGTGTGAATATGGGATGGGTGGAAGAAATCGAAGCTGTGAAACAAATCATGAGCTTTGATCAGCTTGGTTAATTGCCCAGGAGTGGGTCATCGGAGTTCTCTTCTTGCCATAGAAACTCAGAGGCGGATGATAAAGTCTTTCTGTTTCACTGCCAGAAAGCTTTGGGAATCTTTGAAAAAACAGTAAATCCATTTTCAGCTTGGCACTAATTGCACAATTCACATTTGTAAGACAATGATAGCCTTTGGTGGCAACCCAGTCAACAACAACTCTCCTGTTCCCAGTCCCTGTCCACACATCCCAAATTTTGCCCACCAGACTGAAGACTTTAATTCACAGCAAACATTTGATTCTCGCAAAACCATATGGCTTTGGGGAGCTACATCTCAGCCCCCTAAAATTATAATATTAAAAGGGAATGTTTAAACCAGCCAGCTAAATGCTGGAATCTCAATAAAAGCAATCTTAGTAAGCAGATCTCTGCTTACTGTTGTCTTTTACAGATTTGATCCAAGTTCTCCATTTTCTAATTGTGAAATCCCTACTCAGCCTTCCTGGAAGAAGAAAACTTTGAGAAGTTTTCAGTGAGATTTTGTTGGAGAGTTCGTATCCAGAATTGTTGGAAGAGAGGCTGCCTTTAAGCACCAATGTGTGGGAAAAAACTGCCATAGCCAGTTTAGTGAGGAATGTGTCTTGTGTTATACCATAGGCCAGGGTTTTTCAAAGTTGGCCGTTTTATGATTTCTGACTTCAACTCCCAGAATTCCTCAGCCAGGTACGCCCCTGGCTGAGGAATTCTGGGAGTTGAAGTCCACAAGTCAAAAAAGGGCCAACTTTGAAGACCCCTGCCACAGGCTATTTGATGTCAAATGTTTTTTCAAGGTCACATTCCTCCAACATTCTTTATGATCGATAAGCCTATGGAGAAGATTTTAAACATTATTCTTTAGTGATGAATTTAGTCCTTTAGATTGTTAACCCTTCTTTTATAATCTTTGCTTGACATGCAGTTGAAGTAGCTAGGCAGATAACAGATTCAGACCAGTTTTCCAGAAGACCCTTACATTCCTTCCTTCTCAATGGCAAAGATAGTTCCTCTGTGTAGCTTATACTTCTGTGGAAGATTGCCATAAAAGAAACTTATAACTTTAACACACTCTCCAGCAGGGGTCTTCAAACTTGGCCCTTTTATGACTTGTGGACTTCAATTCCCAGAATTCCTCAGCCAGTGCGCCTGGCTGAGGAATTCTGGGAGTTGAAGTCCACAAGTCATAAAAGGGCCAAGTCTGAAGAACCCTGCTCTAGACCTTGTGACAACTCCAGTGGCTCCAGCTTTTACCAAATGAAATCAGCTGATCATCACAGATGGAAACACAGTGAATCCAAATTTCCAAACAAGTATGATGTGTGTCCAGGGGTCAGCAACCTGAAACAGTGAAAGAGCCACTCGGAATCGGTTCCCTCACAAAAGAAAAAACTGGGAGTCGCAAAAAATGTGTGTGCATGTGCGTACATGCGCGCATGCACAGAACAGGGTTTGACTGAAGAGTGGAGCCAAGACAAACTATGCACCTACTCTGCATATTTGAATTGATTGGTGGAACTTTTTTAGTTCCACTTTTTTTTTTATTGGACTGCACATGGTAGAGGACTGGGAGCTGCAGGAGTCGGCTGAAAGAGCCGCATGCGGCTCCGGAGCTGCGGGTTGCAGACCTGTGGTCTAGACCTATCAGGGATATCCATAGGTTGTGTCAGGCTCCAACAATCAAAAAAGACACTGGAGTTGCTTTACTCTTATTGTTCTTCGCCTATAGACACAAATCTATTTGCATCACTATAGATACACTCTGGGAATTGTTAAGGAGGAGCCTGCTTAACTTTCTTCTGACCAAACTTTCATAACTTGGTGGAGCAGTGGGCTGATGCCTCCTTAAGTAACACCAGCTGCCTGCAATTAGTGCAGGTTTGCATCCCACCAGGCTCAAGGTTGACTCAGCCTTCCATCCTTCCCAGGTAGGTAAAATGAGGACCCAGATTGTTGGGGACAATAAGCTGACTTTGTAATAATGCCGCTTGGGGGGGGCTGAAAGCCCTAATAAGCAGGCATATACATAGAATGAAGGCTACTGCTAAGCTTGTAAGCCGCCCTGAGTCTTCGGAGAAGGGCGGAATATAAATGGAATTTTTTTTAAAAAAAACTTCTCTGCCTCTTTGGAAGGCAGCTCTTCCCTCCTGGGAATCCAGACTACATTCCACCACAGATTGTGCTCTAAAAAGTCAAGATGGCATATTTGATGGAGCGATTAATGATGCAATACACAAAAAGACTCAGACTGAGCTTTGATTACTTTGTTGTGTCCACCATCTTCACTATCTCCTGCTGATTGGTCCAAAGTCACCCAGCTGGCTTTCATGCCTAAGATGGGACCAGAACTCATAGTAAGAAGGAGAATTTGTAGATGCTAAGAAGATTCATGTTTTTTTTTTCAGACTAGAGACTTTATAATTTGGAAGTATTTAAATAATCAGGGAAGGGTTTTTTCTTGGGATTCCTACCAATGTAATCCCTAGGAAAAATATATATTAAAATATAGTAGAGAGTTGCTATGCATGGAGATAGAATCTGAAGCCGCTTCCCAATTATGAATGTCTTTCTGTATCTAAAAGGTAAAGGTAAAGGTTCCCCGGCACATGCATGCTGTATATAGGGATATGTAAAACAAGGAAAACTCTGATCTGAATTGTCAGTTCGGTAAGGTTTGTGATCGAATTCAAAATGACCTTTTGTTTGGATTGGATCCTCCAAAGTGATTTGTTGCATCAATTTAGTCATTTGAAATAATTCATGGGGGAAAAAATGTTTTTGTATACGTGCAGGCACTACCAAATCATCAGCATCAAATGAGCCCTCCCCCACCACCCAGGAGTTCAATTTGGAAATTGGGTTCCATTCAAACGTTCACTGGAGACTTCTCAGGAGCAGCCCAAATGCACACCCGGAAACTTCCTACAAATGTAGGAATGAGGGGCTCTAATGACATTCTCCATTTGTAGGAATTGTTGCCAGTTTGAGGTTTGAGTCATATAGGTGAAGCCTGTCTCTTTGGCTTCCTTATTTGATTTTGAGCGGAGGCCATAAAGAGCAAAGTGCCACATTTTTCATGGGGTCATTTCTCCTATGCGTGTAACCAATATCACAACTGGAGCTGTGACAAAGTATTTTAGGGAAAGTTAATATCCCTTTTGCCAGGAAGTAAATATGGTCTGAGCGGCTTTGTCCATTTACCCTGGGGGGTGGGGAGGGAAGGACTCAGCTACATTGTTTTCATGAAATCCAGCAGTGGCTTTACCTTTCCTCCCCTGACCTTTCATTTAAAGCAAAGAAAATAATCTGGATCATTACAGCATGGGGAATTTAGATGGTAACCAGGCAGATCACAGTTGGGATCCATTAAATTTAAAGGAGTGGAGGGAAAAGGCTTGTAGCAATGCAAGCACAAGCTCTTTTCCCTCCGAAGAAAAAGGGCTGATCCAGAGAGAGATGGAAAGCCAACAAGAGAAACAGAATTAAGTGTGTTTTATATATATGTGTGTGTGTGTGTGTGTGTGTGTGTGTGCGTGCACACACACACATACACACACACATATACATACACACACACACATATATATAGACACACACACATATATATACACATACACACACACATATACATACATACATACATACATACATAAAGGTAAAGTTTCCCCTGCACATGCGTGCTAGTCGTTTCCGACTCTAGGGGCCGGTGCTCATCTCCGTTTCAAAGCCGAAGAGCCAGCGCTTGTCCGAGGACGTCTCTGTGGTCATGTGGCCGGCATGACTAGACGCCAAAGGCACACAGAACGCTGTAACCTTCTCACTGTAGTGGTCCCTATTTTTCTACTTGCATTTTTACGTGCTTTCGAACTGCTAGGTTGGCAGAAGCTGGGACGAGTAACAGGCGCTCACTCTGTTACGCGGCACTCGGGATTCGACCCGCCAAACTGCCGACCTTCTGATCGACAAGCTCAGCGTCCTAACCCACTGAGCTACCATGTCCCAGCCAGAGGGATGGAAGTCACCAAATCCGGATCCAGAGACGACTCCAAGAGTGGGTGGGTTTCAGGACCCCTCTGATCCCTCAAGGTCCTTGCTTTGTTGATTCTTAAGACTGGCAGATACTGTTGATTTACAAATCCGCTGGCTGTAGCTGTTGCTGGGAGTTGGGTAAGGGTTTCCCATGTGTTCCCACCACATCCCTTAACATGCATACATACACATATATATATATATATATATATATATATATATATATACATACACACATACATATATATATATATAATCAATAAAATTTGTGAACTCCAGGATATAAAATAGCCTTTTTATTACTGAGTTTTCATCAGCTAGCTGTTGACATCATCAGAGTAAGGGAACCTACATATACACTTGTGTGATCGTTTTAACTAAAACAGTCACACAAGTGTATATGTAGTTTTTCCTAATCTTCAGCCCTTACTCTGATGATGTCAACAGCTAGTTGACGAAAGCTCAGTAATAAAAAGGCTATTTTATATCCCAGACTTCACTAATGTTATTGATTTTAAATGTCTACACCTTGGATTCAAGTATTTAGAATTATCAATTATATATGTATATATGTATATGTATATAAATATATACACGCACACATGTATGAGTGTGTGTGTATCTTTTCCCCCCGACTTCCATTAAATGTTAAAACTGTGATTTGAAGATCTGTCATTCTTCACTGGCAAGACCTATAATTTTTAAACAGGTACTTCTCCATTTCTGCCTTGTTTTCCCTTCTCCCTGCTTGTTGCAGATCTTGGCTTCCAGAATTAGTAGAAGTAGTCCTCATTTAGTGGCCATGACTGGGACTGGCAACTTGGTTGTTATATGGAGTGGTCAATGAATGAAAGCGTGACTGTGCTTATGATCTTACTTCAGCTTTATTTTACTTTACAGTAGCCTTGAGAAGGTTGTAAGGACTGCTTGCAAAGTTACTTTTCCATTCCTGCCATAACTGGGAATGGTCACTAAACAAGGCAGTTGCTAAACAAGGATTACCTAAATTCTTGGCTAGGGGAATCTCTCTGTAGGTAAGGATCATAAAAGGTTGTAAATGAGGGGGCTGGTCACAAAGTTTTTTTCCCCCATCAATGCTGTAACTCCGTGATTCTCAACCTGTGGTCTGCGGACCCCTGGGGGGTCCCCGATGTAATCAGAGGGGGTCACAGGATGATCACCATGAGCCAGCAGTGTATAGCAGCAGCCAAAAAAGGTAATAGAATCCTGGGTTGTATAAACAGAGGCATAGAACCAAGATCACACTTTATAAAACCCTAGTAAGACCACATCTGGAACACTGCAGCCAATTTTGGTCACCACATGACAAAAAAGATGTTGAGAGTTTGGAAAAAAATCAGAGAAGAGCAACTAAGATGATGAAAGGCCTGGAGACTAAAACATACAAAGAACGGCTACGGGACTTGGGTTTGACTAGTCTGAAGAAAAGAAGAAATAGGGGAGACATGATAGCAGTGTCCCAGTATCTGAGGGGCTGCCACAAGGCAGAGGAGGTCAGGTTGTTCACCAAAGCACCAGAGGGAAGAACGAGAAACAATGGTTGGAAACTGACCAAAGAGAGAAGCAACCTGGAATTAAGGAGAAACTTCCTGACTGTGAGGACAATCAACCAGTGGAACAGTTTACCCCCATAAATCATGGGTGCTCCATCACTGGAGATTTTTAAGAAGACTAGACATTCACCTGTCTGAGATAGTATAGATTCTCCTGCTTGAGCAGGCAGCTGGACTAGAAGACCTCCAAGGTTCTGTTCTATTCTATTCTATTCTATTCTATTCTATTCTATTCTATTCTTCTTAGGGGTACATGGCCATGGTACATGGCCACAAAAAGTATTTCAAAGGGGTCTGTGGTAAAGAAAAGGTTGAGAACCACTGCTGCAACTGCAAATGTCAGTTGGGCTATCTTCATGTAGATAGCAGTCAAAAAGGCAAGATGGCCATCCCATCCTATGATTGAAGCTATGCCCTTTTATGTGTGTTGTCCCTGCTCCAGGCCACAAAAAGCCACCCTCTATACAAAAATGTAGCCATCCTGGCCTTTATCTTCTCCATCCAGATTGAGCATTGTTATTTGTGATCTCCTTGATAATAATGCTGTAACTCTGAAGGGTTTATTTTCCTTTGCTATGCTAGAAGGATGCTGATGACTTAAAAATAATTGCCGTTGGCACGTGGTGTCAAGAGGGTGCATTGTCTAGTCATACTCAGAAGCCTTTTCTGGCATGCTGGTGTGTGCAAAGTCATTTGCAAGCGCCTGCTGCAAACAATGGCATTAGCTCCAGCATCAGTGCTGGTTGCTTGGATACTTAGCTTGCTTTTCTGGCTAGAGGCAAGGGGCTCTGAATAAAAAACATTAAAATCCACTCTGCTTGATCAAGGATGAGCAATGAGCAGAGAGGAAGCAAATGATGAGGACTTTTTGCAGTGTCCCAAAGCTTCTTTGGGTGTTGTCATAAAATACTCAAGGAAAGAAGCCAAGCTGGATATGAAGAGGCCTGCAGTAGTAGTAGCAAAAGCACTGCGGTTTGAAGTGGCATCAAAAAGACATGTTGGTGGCCTCAATTACATAATTGATCACCTTTGATCCCATGCTTGTGCCCACCATCTTTTCTGACCTCACCCCTAGCTATGGCAACACTAAAGGGCAATGTCACCATCAGGGTGAACCCACAAAAATGTGTCGACCTGTTGAGACAAAATTGGGTGACCAGAGTGGATTTACATAAACAAGAAAGCTTATTAGCATGACAACTGTCTCGCCCATGGAGCACACAGTGCCCTCCTGATATTGTCTTCCTTCTGTAATCCCTGATTCCCCTTTACCATCATCAGGTGAGGCACTAGCACTAGCCAGAGGCAACATTGTTACACCTTTTTAATCATCTATATAAAGTCAGCATGTCCAAATTAAATGTTTGAATCAGTTCAGAAAATCTCATTGTTTGGGGAAAATGACCTTTTGGAAGCAAACAAATAAAGGTCTTGGGCAGTCCCTGTCTTTGTCAGTGTCAGCTGCCACTTTATGCTTGCTTGTGTGCTTCACTACCATGTGGTGATAGTTTGCCATGAACTCTGGGGAGGGTAGATGGGAGGAGGAATGCTTGGGGAAAATTAAAGACACAGCCGTATTTCCCTGAGATGCTGCTTCAAGATCACCTGGTTGGGAGAAGAAGCAGCTGCATAGCAACCTATGCTTGAAGCGACCGTTCTGAAAACATCTTGTTGAACCTGATTGTTCAGGGGGAGATCAGCGATAGGAGGCAGTTAGGAGAGGGAAAAATTGAACTTAGGTATTTTGGTGCATGATTCTCAGTTCTGGCTACACACTGCTGCAATACACTTGACCTATAATAAAAATATACCTTTCCCAACAAATGGAGCTGAGGATCATTTCTATTTAGAGTGCTGGCAAGTCTGACAGTCAAGTATCCCTAAGGGATATCATGATGCCTGGGTAAGGGATAGATAAAAAGACCTCTGTCTCAGTTAAAGAATAGAGGGAAACATATCCCTAACGATGATGGTTATTTTCAAATGCTAATACAGGTAGTCCTCTACTTGTGACCAGTTGCTTAGCAACCATACAAAGTTCTGATGGACTTATTGGTAGCTAGTTACGACCTTGGATTCAAAGTTCTAATGATTCCTCCTCCCCATAATGTCATGTGACCACACTTTGGGTGCTTGACAACCAGGCATGTTTACAGTTATTTGCACGGGCGCATGACCACTTCTTACAATGATTTTACATTTTTACTTTCGACAAAAATGTGCTCATCACTAACCACCATAAAAATGGTTGTAAACATCAGTTTGGTTGCATGACTGACCCACTTTACAATCATCATGAGTTACCACCAATAGGGGCAGTGGGGGACAGGTTCCATTTCGGTCATAACTTGAGGACTACCTGTAATGAGATTCTCAGTTCACGCTAACGAACTCAGAATAAGTTGGAAATGGGGCATACTTTCAGAAGCCCTGGATCTATTCTATTTATTTTATTTTACGTGTGTTATAAATTGCGCCACTGGAAGCTGAGCGATAGCAATTCCTACCTTCATCATTCAGATTTAAAATAGTTAACAGAAATAATAACAATCAAACTAACCCAGGGGGAGATGGAGGAGAGAAAATTTATTTTTAAAAAAAAAAAAAAAAAAAAAAGCTCTGGCTGTGAAATCCCAATAAAATTTTTCTAATAATTAAGCACTAGATAATTTGGAAGGCTATTTGGCATCAGGGACTGTTCTCAAATTAGTCTGGTTCCTTCTGAGATTTCCCTCTGATCTACAATACTCCTGTATCTGCCAGACATTTAACTCTGAACTGTTTATGTTTGCGTTCTTAGAGATGTCAAATTCTAAATTTGGATTGGTTCTCCTGGTGCTGATAAGGGGGAACCATACGATTAGCTACCTAGTGGAGTTGAATTGGCTGCTTTCTTTTCAGCTCTGCTTCATCCCTGGTGGAAAACATCTTCAGAGGCTTTCTGCCAATTATAAGGCACTTGTACACACCTTATATTTCCCAGGGGAAAATTATTTGGCCCCAACAAGTGTGAAGGTATGCATGCTTCTCTCTCTCTCTCTCTCTCTCTCTCTCTCTGTCGGCCAAAGAAAGGGTGTCTTGGCCAGTTGCAGCCCCCCTGTTGAATCACAAATGTCGCAAGAGAAAGATCGACCGTAGCCAACCTATTTATAACTGACAATATTTAATCTGGCATTACCAGCATGATTCGTCTTCTCTACCTTTCCTTTGTGCTCCCCACCCCTTCTGTGTCATCTAAAATTAGCCGGGAAGATCTACCTCTTTTCCCAACCTCATCTAGTCTTCTGAGAGATGGCTTAGATGTGCCTCGACAAAATGGTTCCTGCTGTGGAGACACCACCGTTGGAGGCAGGGCAACCACACATCGCCTGGTGGCTGGGTTTTTATTATTGCTCAACGGCTCCACACTGCCTGCCTTGCAGAAGCTGGGAAAGACCTCTGTATAAACAGAGGGCTTCCAGCAGAAAACTCTTAAGGACTATAAACACTGGAGGCAGTTGCGGAGGAGATACGTGAGGCCGAATGAAGCAAAGCAATGGAGTTGTTTTGCTTTGTTTTCAGAAGTAAGGGAGGTTGCACTGTTTGGGGAAGCGTCTTTCACATTCACACCTCTGGCCCCATTGTATTGACCTGTCCCATCCAGTCAGGTAGGGAAGGCATGTGGTCAAGTAATTTTAACTGCCAGTGTTCAGGAAGAGAGCCTTCTCTTCTCTGCTGTGGCCCCCCACTCTTTGGAACATTCTCTCCACCAGGTGAGGTGGGTTCCCCGCTCTCCTGGCCTTCCGGAAATGTCTGAAAACCTGGCTCTGGTGACTCACTTGGGGCCCATAGAAGAGCATGCAGCCATGGGGCTGGTTAGTGCCTTGAAGTCCCTCCTGCTGCCTCTTTAACTTAGGATTTTAATTACTCTACTCTGGTTTTAATTGCCTTTTAATATCATATTTATAAACAGTTTTTATAAGATGGGCAGTTTCTAATTCATATATATGTATATGTATATGTATATGTATATGTATATGTATATGTATATGTATATATGTATGTATATATACATATTTGTGTGTGTATATATATATGTCTGTGTGTACATACATATATATGTATATATGTATGTATATATATATATATATATATAAGGTAAAGGTTCCCCCGCACATACGTGCTAGTCGTTTCCAACTCTAGGGGCCGGTGCTCATCTCCATTTCAAAGCCAAAGAGCCGGCGCTTGTCCGAGGACGTCTCCGTGGTCATGTGGCCGGCATGACTAGACGCCAAAGGTGCACGGAACGCTGTTACCTTCCCACTGTAGTGGTCCCTATTTTTCTACTTGCATTTTTACATGCTTTCAAACTGCTAGGTGGGCAGAAGCTGGGACGAGTAACAGGCGCTCACTCTGCTACACGGCACTCGGGATTCGACCCACCAAACTGCCGACCTTCTGATCGACAAGCTCAGCGTCTTAACCCACTGAGCCACCGCGTCCCTTATGTATATGTATATGTATATGTATATGTATATGTATATGTATATGTATATGTATATGTATATGTATATGTATATAGATCTTTGGTTATTCGGGTTTTTCCCCACGTATAATTGGAGGTATCAGGGCAACGTTTCGACGAAATCTCATCCGTCATCTTCAGGCTTCAGCTTCCTTCTTCTGGGAGAAGTGTGTGGTAGTGGCTGTTTCTTCTTTTTTAAACTGCCAGAGGGGGTGTGTTCTGTGGGTGGAGCTGTGCTCTGATTGGGTGGGAGTGTGTTTTGAAAGGGGTGTGTGTTCTGATTGGGTGGGAGTGTGTTTTGAAAGGGGTGTGTGTTCTGATTGGGTGGGGATGTGTTTTGAGTGGATGGGCTGGTCTCAGCTGCCAGCTTTAGAACTGAACTGGTGAGTTGTGCTGCTTTTGTTTGGCTCCGTGTTTGTGGTGGTGCCATGTTTTTATAGTGGGTGTCAGTTTGCTTATTGTGTGGTTTGGAGGGGTTTAAAGTGGGTGATGTTGCAGCTATAGTTAGATTTCTGTTTTGTGATTGTGTGTCGTTATCATGGGTTTGGATTTGCTTTTTGAATGGTTGTGTGGTGGTGATGTCATGTGATGTTATCGTGAGTTTGGGTCTGGTATCATTCATGGTGGTTGGGACTCGTCTGTCAATCAAGGCAGGTTTCCAAATGGCTGGTAGGCGAGAGGTATCATCTCATTTGTTCATGCTGTGGGGGCGTTTTTCTATCTCAATGGCTTCTCTGATTATTCTGTTGTTAAAATGTTCAATTTTGGCGATAGTTCTGGTTTTTTTAAAATCAATTTCATGTCCCGTGACTTTAAAGTGTTGGAACAGGGATGAAGTTTGTTCTCCTTTTCTGAGTGAGTTCCTGTGCTCTTCAATGCGTGCACTTATATAATTATACGTGGGATTGCTCAGAAGATTTAATCCATTAAATCCCCCCAAATTTGGCTAATTCAAAATACTGGGCAGTATGAACACAACACATTGGTTTTTGAACATGTTCTGATCCCAGTTCACGGTTCTGGTATTAAGGTGTAAACCTTTTTGCAATTTGGGATGTAAGGTGAGAAGGAATGCAACTTTCTGTGGTGGAATGTAGGCTGTAGTCCCAGGAGGAAAGAGTTGCTTCCCACAGGGCAAAGAGAAAGCAGAGCTTAGAATGTCTGATAGGCAGGAAGAGGGCTCAGAGAGACCTTGCTTAGCCATTCACAAAGTATATTTATAGTTATTGCAGATAATTGCTTTAGTCTGGCAAGATTCTGTTTGTAAGAGTTGCAAGAAACAACTCAAAAGTAATTCCAGAGTTTGTTTCTGGTTCTTTGGGCCTGACATTTCCTTACATCTAGGATTATCATTGGAAGATCTGCTCCAGAGGATCATGGGATTTAGGCAGCCTCTACTGCCAGCCTTATGAGGTATTCCAGACAAGAAATGCTCCCTGAGGAATTCTGGGAGTTGAAGTCCACAAGTCATAAAAGGGCTCTTGAGCATTCCCCCTACATAAGATACACTGTAGAAAACAGCTGGCTTCTGCTTTTCAGTCCCCAAACATTAGCCCCCTTTGCTCCAAGAAACCCTATGCCGCCAATCCAAAAAAAAAAAAAAAGGCATCTTTCTGACAGAGAAGTTGAATCTATAAATTCCTTTCCTCTCTTATTCTTATAATGATTATGATTACGGTAGTAAAATGAGCAGGTGGAAACTCTGGGGTGATTATATGCTACATATTAGAACAAAGGGAGACAGAATATAACTCAGACTTTGGGGGAGGTCGTGTATATGTATGGGTGTCTGTGTATGTATATCTACACACACAAACACACATACACGGCTAGTTTTGCACCCCTATGGAGGCAAAAGTATAATTGCTCATTCTTGCCCTCAAATCCAGGTCAAAGTTCTTTCCAATTCATTTCATTCTGGGCAGAGAAAGATGGAGAGTTAACCATGCATTTAGACCAGTGGTGGTGGTCCACTTCGGCAGAACCGGTAGCTAATTTTTTCTTGCCCAGGCCCAGAATGGACTTCCAGAAGCAGCATCCACACAGAGAACTGGTTGATCACATTTTTGAATCCCACCACAGAATCTCCGAGCCTGTTGTGCCCTTTTATAAGCCTGTCACAAGCCAGGATGCATAGCTTATCTGGGAACCAGCAACTCATGGAATTACAAGTAAATAATGGATAATATATGTAACACTGCCCCCACTACATACACGTAGTCCTCAACGTACGACGACAATTTAGCCCAAATTTTCTGTTGTTAAGTAACACATTTGCTAAGTGAGTTTCACCCCTTTTTATGACCTTTTTTTGCCACAGTTGTTCAGTGAATCATTGCAGTTGATAAGTTAGTAATCTGGCTGTTAAGTGACTCTGACTTCCCCATTGATTTTGCTTGTCAGAAGGTCTTAAAAGGACACAGCCACGGTCATAAGTATGAACCAGTTGGCAAGTGTTTGAATTTTGATTACATGATCATGGGGCTGCTGCAAAGATTATAAGAGTAAAAAAAAACAGTCATAAGTCACATTTTTCAGTGCTGTTGTAACTTTGAACGGTCACTAAATGAACCGTAGTAAGTAGAGGGCCACCTGTAAATTGCACCTACAGCATTTACAGTCCCTTGTTCTCTTACTTCACTGGCATCAGGATGACCACAAAAGGCTCAGAAAAAGTCAAGATGGCATCTACAGTACACATTTCCTAGGGAATGGGGCTCTGAGTTATATGGACATGACTACTGCCTTGAATTTTTGTACACCCTTCCTGACCTACCTACAAATATCCCTGAAGGCTAGACATGCTTCTTGTTTGGTGTCAGCTTCATTCTTTGTGCCTTCCTTACTTCACCTGCATTGTGTCAAGCTGCTTTAACTAGCAAAGAAAATACCCTGCAAACCGTAATACTGGAATAAGATGGAGTAGAAACATTGCTTATTGAACTGCTTATTTGAAGCCCAGTAACTTAAGCCTCAAGAGGGATGCAGTGGCTCAGTGGGTTAGGACGCTGAGCTTGTCGATCTGAAGGTCGGCAGTTTGGCAGGTCGAATCCCAAGTGCCGTGTAACAGAGTGAGAGCCTGTTACTCATCCCAGCTTCTGCCAACCTAGCAGTTTGAAAGCACGTCAAAATGCAAGTAGAAAAATAGGGACCACTACGGTGGGAAGGTAACAGCGTTCCGTGCGCCTTTGGCGTCTAGTCATGCCGGCCACATGACCACAGAGACGTCCTCGGACAAGCGCTGGCTCTTCGGCTTTGAAACGGAGATGAGCACCGGCCCCTAGAGTCGGAAACGACTAGCACGCATGTGCGGGGGAACCTTTATCTTTACCTTTAACTTAAGCCTCATAATTCCTAATATCCTCAGAAACACCTCTGTTTGAAATTGTTCTTGGCCCATAAGCTTGACACTTGGTTATCCTCAGGACTATCTACTCTCACCAGCATTGGACCAACCTATGAGAACATCCACGGAGAAGCTACTTACAGATCTACATTTTCAAGAATTTCAGCAGGCTAATGTAGAGAGAAATAGCTTCCCCACGGAGATTTGGGCAGCGTCTGCCTTGCTGGGTTTTAAGAAGAAATTGAATACTACATTCTTTCAAAGACTCTTCTTGTCAACTTACACAAGATACCATTTTTTCTCTCTCTTATTGTTCTCCCTTGTTTATGTTTTATCTTGTTTTTAACAGTCCTTTTCTGGTATATTGTTAGTGTTTCCCAACTTTAAAATATGCGGACTTACAGAATTTCCTTTCTTTGTTTTTTCCTTGGAGATAGTTTGCTTCTCATCCAAGAAGCTTCTTGAGTTCTGACTGAATAGTGCAGGGGTGTCAAACTGCCAGCCCATGGGCCGGTTGCATCGTATGGAGGCCACGCCCACCTCAGCTCCGGCAATGCGAAAAAAGTCATGATATGTTGCAACATGTCACGTGATGCGGCGAGTTTGACCCCTGTGGAATAGTGGGAATCCCCCACCATTCAGTTAGAACTGAAGAAGTGTCTTAGATGAGAAGCAAAATGTTTTCAAGGAGAAAAAAGAAGAAAGTCCAGTTGCCTTTTGAAAAACATCTTTGGGACAACCATGACCTGGATGACTGAGAATCTCTATATGAGAATTATAGTTCACACATGCTGGCTAGAGATTTCTGGGAGATGAGGTCCACGTGTTTTAAAGTTGTGAAGATGGAGAAAGCTCAGTTATAGCTAAGGGTTTCATCAGACTGTGGATATTTTAATTTGACATACTGTACATTGTTATCCTATGTGTAAGCCACCAAGGATCATCTGATTGCAGTAAGATAAGACATTTGATAAATCAACACAATTTGCGATTATAGTATGAAAATGAATTTCCATGCCTTCCTCCAGGATGTCTGCTGTCTACTAAGTCTTCAGCTTTGGGATTTAGTAGAGATCTTCCTTCAAAGCATTAACCTTTATTAGCTTCCCAGCCCAGGCAAAGTCCCTCAGACTCTTCACCCTGGACAGCTTCTCTGTTAAACTATCTTTACTGAAAGGTCTATTTTGATTGAGGCAAATTGGGGTTATCTTAACAAAACAGAACAATTGCCAAGTTTATGCCGGATGATCATGATTAAGGATGAATTTTCTCCTGAGCTGTTGGCTGCATTCCTAAAATAGAAATCTCTAGTCTGCACCAGAAAGCAAAGAAATTCATTGGTCAGGTGGGTAGAAAAAGGATGGCCCGTGCACTGTGAATTAAATTCCTCTCCTGGAAGCAATATTATTTCACTTGGAGGGTGAGAAATATATTGCACTGGCCACTCTATTTTATCTTTTCAGTGATCTGATTTAGAATAAGGAATGGAGACACACCAATAAAGGTCACAGGTTTGTTAGTTATGTAGGCAGTTGAACCAATGGCAGAGAATTACTGGAGATTGGCTAATATAGCAGCTTGTATTAGCCAATCACCATTTTACAACTCAGACAGCTTCTGAACTGGCTAAGAGCAGGTTTGCGCCTGGATTGTATTTGCAAATGCTTGAAGCCCTCCATGATATTTCAGCCCTACTGTATTCCCGGTTTGTAGCTGAGTGCTGATTCTGATGTATCGGAGTCTTTGGAAACCTCTTTATAAGACTTTTGGAAAAGAAGGGCAGAGTTCTAAAGCAGACATTTCCAACATGTTGCCTTCCTGTTGAGTTGCAATGTTGGGTTGAGTGTCCACACCTCTGGATATTGGTTGATTTAAGATTTGATTCTTCTGCATGCTTGGACTAAAACTTGACCTGAGAGAATGTCTTCTCTTGAAGCAGTGGTCCTCCCTGCCTTTTCTCCTCATCTGTGTTAGAATGCCATCCAGATTCACAGGAGGGAGAGATTGCAGAACACGGTTGAGATAGTTTGCCTGGGAGAAAGAATTAAGATAGCTCCTTCTCAGTAGCTCCCAGAGTGTATGTTTAATGGTGCAAGTAATTTCCTTTAGTTTGGTCAGATTTCTGCCTATAAGTGAGAAACAATAAACTGCTTAGAAGTGTCTCAATGGGTCTTTCCTGGGTTTTTAGCCTGACATCATCTTCTAATGTATTATTATACAGAATTTTTCTTCATTCTTGACCCACGGTTTTGACAATCCCCAGTCCACAGACCAAATGTGACCTACAGGTAGTCCTCAACTTATAACAATGACCGGGACAGATTTTCTGTCATTGTGTGATGCAGTCATAAAGGAAGGGGGTGCAGTTGAGAAAGGAACTCCAAAGATGGTCATAACAACCATTCAATGCCATGTAATTTCAAATGGTTGTTGAATGAACGTTTGCAATTTGAAGATTGCCTGTATAAGGACTTCTTATCCAGCCCATCAGGGACTCATGAAAGGCTCCCTTCCCTTCCTGAAATTCGTCTTCCATGTTCTGACACTCAAGATGTTCTGCAACTCTCCATGCATAACAAAATAGACACTTTCTCTATGTGGAGAAACATTTGGAAGTCCAGCAGAAGAGATTGTTTCTTCTTTGATCAGAGGAAGAAAGAGGAAGGGCTTCAGTAAAGGGAAATGCATCAACTCAAATATACCATCTGGTCTCCAAACATGGAGATCTTTCCTTGGTCATCAAGGTTCCCCAAATCTAAAAGGTCTTACAGGTCATTACCAAGGATGTCAAGAGCAGTAGCTCCAGGCAGACCCTCCTGCATTTTCTCCCACAAGACGTTCCTTTCAAAGGAGCAGAGAATTTCATTTAAATATTCAAGTTTAGGATGTTGCACTCTTGACTTATATGTGATCTAAAGGGGGTGAATTTCCTGACCTCCACTGCTTCCAAAAGGTTCTTGTTGCCAAGTCATAGGAAATAAAGCTTGAGACTATTAATCTTCCCATTCTGGCAACCTGCAAACAGAGGCTTCTGTTTGCCTGAACTTGTGATACTAACCTACTTCAAAGCAAACTGCTGTTTCCAATCTAGGAGAAATTACCTTGTTTTTTGTGCAATAATGGTGATCTTTGGCCTACTCTCAGCTTCACACAGTGGGGAAAATATCTAGAAAGAGAAACAGCATTAGGTATAAAGTTTTGCAGGAGAGTATGTTGGAGCCTGATACACACAAGCTTCATGTAAGAAATAATAGAGTGATAAGAAAGCCTGAATTACTTATGTCTATCTTCAGTCAAGAGTTATACCTGAACTGCAAAATCAGTGAGAAGCAAAGGAGAGCTGAAATGAGAGGCGAAGAAAATGATAAAAACCTTGACACTATCTGTCTAATTTAGAGGAAGCATGGTAAACAGATTTATAAAACCAGAAAGTTAGTGCATGTGAAGTAGAATCCCATAATGGTCTCATGGATCCTCCTTTATTTGGCTAATTCATGATTAAGTTCAAATTAAACTGCTCACAGGAGGCTTGTGACTCTATTTGAATAGCCAGTTCACCTTTTTTTTTCTACCTGCCTGTTCTCAGGCTACCAACCTCAACATGGGATCACTCATAATAGGAAAGCATAGGATGTGTGATGCTCTCCATGAACAGAAATAAAGACATCAGTTATCTGTAGCTGTTTCCAATTTGTGTTTTATCCTGTTAATTGATAACCACCTAGATGAGGAATGAATTGGGCAGCATGCAAGTTTATGTAGTAAACAAAGGAATAAAAGACAAAGATCTGGAAGGAGTTTCTAAGTGAGCTCTATTTTATGCACTTATCTATCTTGCATTTCCTGCAAGATAGAACTCGTGGGTTGCTGATCATGAGAAGAGTTCCAAGGGTGGATGTGTACAATTTGCTAAAATTAGATGGGATAGCTTGTGGTAGGCATACTAGGGAATCCTAACTGTTGCTTGAACCGGTGTTTCTCAATCTTAGCAAGTTTAAGTTTAAGACTTCAATTCCCAGAATTCCTGAGTTGAAGTCCTTTCATCTTAATTTGCCAAGGTTGAGAAATACTAACCAGAATCTCATATGGCGTTATATTTATGGTTCCATCCTTTGAGCCTAGCCTGTTACATGAACACAACAATTAAGATTTGTTAATCCATATAGAGGTTTCAGAATGTTGTTTGAGCCCACCAAAGGATGCCAGGTGTGCACATTGTTCATGCAAAAAATGTCAGAGTGGAAGGGGTGAAGCTGACCGTATTGGTCATGGAAAGCAGAGTCATAGTAGACAGATCCCATATTCTCTAAACAATTTGTAAGTTCACATGTTCTTTGGAATGTCTTAATAGGTTTTCGTTTCAGTCAATGCTATTGATCTTAAGGAAATTGAGTTCTGAATAAGCATAAATTGAGCCTTGAAAAACTTTAGTCAATAACTGAAGGCTTGTGATTGCATAATAGTTATAATGAGCTCAGAAAAAAGGAGCAAGGGAAGAAAGATTTCCAATATTTACTGATATTCACTGTAAGTCAGAAGAATCAATATTTTTAAGTAGGCTGCAGTCACAGTTTGCCCGTTGTCTGATCACCTTTCTATTCTTACTACAATTATCTCTACCTGCCTCTTCAACTCCCTGGTCCCTTCAAAGGTGGGATTTACATATTGAAATAAGGTAGGATTATTCTGTTCTGTGTGACTCAGCCCTGATGCTTAGTGCAAATCATGATTTATAACTTAGCATGATGCAAATCCAGCCAGTTGGGGGTTATAAAGCTTAGCTGAATTGCTACCTTCACCAATTATTTGCCAGTTTGACCACCTGCATCACCTTTCAATATAGATCCTTCCATTGGTCCCAATTGAAACAGATTGCTTATTTTAGCGTTGGATCTGCTGTGAGGTAACAGTCTTCTGGCTTTGGGCCAGCCAGAGCATCTTTCAGTGCTGTCAACTGAGACATCAACTCTGTGTGTGTGTACGTGTGTTTGTACAGGTATGTGTGTCAAAAAAGTCAACTTAGTGGTCATGAATGAATGAAGTCCTACCCCTACCCCATATTACGTATGCAACATACATAATAGCTAAGCAACACCCAGTGAGGTGTTCTGAAATTCCTTGGAATGTTCTGTTCCCCAACAGTAGATGATATACATATCTAGTCAGCTGTTATTAGATAATTAATGGTGTAGGAAATAATTTGAAAGGATTAAAGATTAATATTTTTAATATGTTATTGTTTCTAGGAGCTCCTAATAGATTTTTTTTCCCTGAAATTTGAATGATGAGTTTTTAAATATTTCTTTATTGATGTAAGACCTAGGAAGAAGAAATGTTTTTTACCTTTGTATTTTTAGAAAAAATAACCAAGGAAAGGAAAGAAATGCAAAGTTGTTTTACCTGTTTAAAGTTAAAGCCAGGGCTTTTTTTCTCATAGAACGCTCAGAACGGAGTTCCGGCACCTTTTTTGGATGGAACCTTGTTAGGGTAGGCAAGGCGGGTTGTATGACATGTGTGAGTTCCGGCACCTTTTTCTTTTACAAAAAAAGCACTGGTTAAAGCATATCTATTGCAAATCTAGACAGCACACTAAAAAGCAGAGACATCACCCTGTCAACAAAAGTGTGTCTAGTCAAGGCTATGGTCTTCCCAGTTGCAATGTATGGCTGTGAAAGTTGGACCATAAGAAAGGCTGAGCGCCAAAGAATTGAGGCCTTTGAACTATGGTGCTGGAGAAGACTCCTGCGAGTCCCTTGGACTGCAAGGCGATCAAACCGGTCAGTCCTAGAGGAGATCAACCTTGACTGCTCTTTAGAAGGCCAGATCCTGAAGTTGAAACTCAAATCCTTTGGCCACCTAATGAGAAGGAAGGACTCGCTGGAGAAGAGCCTAATGCTGGGAAAGATGGAGGGCAAGAGAAGAAGGGGACGACAGAGAAGGAGGTGGCTGGATGGAGTCAATGAAGCAGGAGGCGTGAGCTTAAATGGACTCCAGAAGATGGTAGAGGACAGAAAGGCCTGGAGGAACGTTGTCCATGGGGTCACGATGGATCGGACACGACTTCGCAACTAACAACAACAACAATTGCTATTTCTGGGAGCATTTAATGGGCTTTGCTGATTAAGATGAAAGCATGAGACTTTATGATTTACCAAAGAATAAAAGATGAGATACGGGACGAAGAGATTGTTGGTTGAAATATTAGAGAAAGTGTTAAATTATTGAAGGGGGAAAATTCATTTCTTCTATTCTTCTTTTCTTTTCTTTTCCCCCTTTTTTATATATTTCCCTCTTTTCCCCTCCCTCCTTTTTTTAGTCTTTGCACTTTCTAGTATTTTTTTCTTTTTTTATGCTTTCCTTAGTTTGCATTGTTGTTGTTTTTTATTTTCATATTTTAAACTT
>JAKJMR010000467.1:1095454-1125207 GCA_024449315.1 Daboia siamensis
ATGATATGATATGATATGATATGATATGATATGATATGATATGATATGATAACTGATAAGAGAGTAATATGTATGGAAACGGTGCAGAATAAACCCTTAATTTCTACCTTGCCTAAGCATGTTCTACAGCTTCATCTCATGTAAAAGAATACTTAGTGTTATAGTGAGGCTGAGAGATGGTGAAAGTTGTAAAAATATAGGAGATAGCCAACAGCTATCTCTCTCTCTCTCTCTTTTTTTTTTTTTTGCTTAAGAATGAATATAGTGATAGATATATGTGCTTTGCCTAAAGGAGGAGAAATTAAAGCTGCTGGTTGAGATGTAAATTTTAAAAAACGTACTCGCTGATCGCTTAGGCATCTAGAGCCCATTTGATTTAATTAAAGCACATCTGAATTAAGTTGTATCACTTTCAGAGTAAAGGCCTGCCATTTTTGGAAGAGGAAGGTCAACTTATTGACCTGAAGGCAAGACAAAGAGCAACGGATGGAATCAATAGCATTGATCTAAACACAGTATAACCATTGGGATTGTTCCACGTGGGATCCCCAAGATTGCTGGGAAAACCACGTTTTCCCAGACTTCTGAAAAGATAATTTCACTTCGAAGGGATGATTTTTCCAGAGGGCAGGAGCCACTGTAGAAAGGGCATGCTATTTGGGTCCCATTGGATGGAACTCTGTAGCAGATGGAGCTGCAACATGCTCCACCTGATGGGATAGGCTCCAGCATCTGGCCACTGTCACATTTAACCATGGTTTATAGTTTAGAAAAAGGGGACGAGGTGGCTCAGTGGGTTAGGACACTGAGGTTGTCGATCAGAAGGTCGGCAGTTTGGCGGGTCGAATCCCGAGTGCCGCGTAGCAGAGTGAGCGCCTGTTACTCGTCCCAGCTTCTGCCAACCTAGCAGTTTGAAAGCACGTAAAAATGCAAGTAGAAAAATAGGGACCACTCCGGTGGGAAGGTAACAGCGTTCCGTGCGCCTTTGGTGTCTAGTCATGCTGGCCACATGACCACGGAGACGTCCTTGGACAAGCGCTGGCTCTTCAGCTTTGAAACGGAGATGAGCACCGGCCCCTAGAGTTGGAAACGACCAGCACGCATGTGCGGGGGAACCTTTACCTTTACCTATAGTTTAGAACATTATCTGAGACCATGGTTAACTTAATTAAGAATATGAATTTGGAACAACAAAAGAGCAGTTGAATGATGAACAGGTCTCTCCTTCACTGATAAGTAGAAGATGTCATAAGTAGAAGGGGTCAAGGAAGCTGTGATTGCAGAATTCCTGGATCAGCAGAAGACTAGGTCTGAAGGCCACTCTTAAGGTATCTTCAAATTTTGAATTCTCCTTCCTTGTATCACTTGTCCACAATAGAACCATCCAAGCACAGGTGGGGTCTGAGACATGGAGAAGTTGCTTATGATATCTTTCTTTAAGAATTGGTTTTATTAAGCCTTCTCAGAAAAAGGAAGGAAAGAAGGATTGTTAATACATGAGCAATAAGTCAATATAAAAATGAGCTCTGCAGAGCAGGGTTTGTTTTTTTTTTTATAAAACTACGAGGAACTCTAGCAAAGGAAATTAAAATATCTACATATAAATTATCTGAAGTTGAAATTATCCCTGTAGTACTTTCTGCAAATGGATTAATGTCAAAAATTGTAAAAGATGTCTTGGCAAAAAAAAAAAAAAAAAACCTCTGGTACACAAACCTCAAATCACAGGGCTGTATCAAACACCAAAAGCTATTACCTTCGAAACAATGAAAATTGCCTTACTTTAATTCAACCCAGAGGGTTGTTCAAATGTTCATCCTTAGCATTTTTCCCTTTATGTTTGAACTCACTTTGATGATTCAACTGAGAAACTGAGATGGCAGTAATTAATTACTCATTATTATCATAATGATCTTTATGTAAGAAACAGCATAGCAATGAGCAATTAAACACACAGGACTACCATGCTCTATTTGGTTTGCTAAATGTAAACTACTAGATTTAATCTCCTTACCTCAATGTTATACTCAGTGTGACTTACTTTTAGGTAAATATGGAGAGAAGGGTACTGTTTAAGTTCCACTGATGTCTATGGGAGAGTAAAACACAGGTTTACAAATTGGGACATTAAACATTTTGCAATGAAGCATTCTTTATTCTTTTCAGCGGCCCTTGTTCTCACTTGTTCTCAGTTGCCTTCATCCATCTCACCATATTCACTGGGCATAATCATTGCCCACCATAATGATTGTGACTAAGCAGAGTAGCTACACAATATCACAGGGTATTAAACTTACCAACAAAATAAAATCTTTAGGGCATGACAACTTTTCAGTAAGTTCTAAACAAATGGCACAAAACAGAAGGCTGTTTTTTAAATGCAACATTAAGAAGGACAATATTCAATACTTTGTGAAAACTGCAATTGTGCAGCCTGTAAACTCTAGTCAGTTATGATTTGATGTTACCCTATTATTAGCCAGAGGAGAACTCTATACAGCGGCTATAATCACTGCACAGTGACTATCAAGCTTCACCACCAGGCTCAAATATAAATATTGATTCTTCAGACACACACAGAGGACTTGCTTAATTGTCAGAAAGCTCAAAGACACCACTGGGCTAATCAGACTCTCAATTACATACAAGAATTTGAAGGCTCCAAATCTGGATTGGTCACCAGCCTGATAAGCTGGCGGTAAATCAGCACTCCTGTTGACAGACAAGGGGCCTGTTTCCCAGGTTTCAATAGCCAAGGAAATGATTGACCCCTTGTCAGTCAACAGGGGAGCTGATTTACTATCAGCTTATCAGATACCAAGGAGCCAAGGACCTGGCTGCAGAAAGAAACAATCAGAATAGAACTGGAAGGAACCTTGAAAGTCTTCTAGTTCAATCCCCTACTCAAGCAGCAGACCCTACACCAGTGGTGGTGAACCTTTTAGAGACCGAGTGCTCAAATTGCAACCCAAAACCCATTTATTTATCGCTGGGTGCCAAGTGGGCGTGGCCCACTGGGTGGCTGTGGCTGTGGTGGTCATGGAAGATTGGGGGGGTGTGGCCAAGGTGGGTGTGGTCACCTCAATGTTTCTCGTGGGGTGGGACACCTGTGGGGGGTGAGCAGGGTTGGGGGAGGTCTCTGGCTGGTGGGGCAATAGGCAGGAGACTCATCCTGTGGGGTGAGGTGAGGCAGGGTGGGGGTGCCATTGCCATGGGGCAAAGCAAGGCCTGGGGCAGCTGTTGCCTGACACCATTGGTCCTCGCACACAGAGGCCAGCGAGCACATTGGGGGCCAACGGTGTCCATCGGTAGCCACAGCCTGCCAGCCCCTTGACAGGTGCATTCTGGGGCTCCGCAGCCCGTCACCAGCAGTTCAAAGAAGCCATCTCTAAGATGGATGGTTGGCCAACAGCTGAGGAGGTGATGCAGTGGGTTGTGCCTGGGAAAAGGAGAGCATGAAAGGCCAGGAGGGATGGGACAGGAGGAGGGAAAACAGCTGTACCAGGATGCATTCAGCCATGTGGGACCTCGGCAAATTAGCAGGTGGCTGGTTGAAGAGTGACAGTTGCCACCTCTGGGGCATGCCGTAGGTGCCCACAGAGAGGGCTCCGAGTGCCGCCTCTGGCACCCGTGCCATAGGTTCGCCACCACTGCCCTATACTTTTTCATACAGGTGACTGCCCAAAAGAGAGGTTGCTTCTCTCTTTGATCAGTTTCCAACCCTTGTTTCTTGTCCTGCCCTCTGGTGCTTTGGAGAATAATTTGACCCCCTCTCCTTTGTGGCAGCCTCTCAAATACTGGAATACTGCTATCATGTCACCCCTAGTCCCATGGTGGCAAACCTATGGAATGTGTGCCACAGGTGACACACAGAGCCCTTTCTGTGGGTACGTGTGCCATTGCCTCAGTCCTAGGCCTTCACCTGGGTTTTATAAAACCTTTTTGCTTTAGGCTTCCACCACCGTGTTGGGGAAAAGAAAGGTTCAATCAATCAATTTCAACTTCTGGGGGAAAAAAATTTTTTCCGCAAAGTTGGAATTGATTGAACATTTTAGTCCCACCCAGTCTGCCATTATCACCACAGCCATGCCCACCCAATGGGCTACACCCACCCAATAGGCCATGCCCACCCAGCACCCAATGATACATAAGTGGGTTTTGGGTTGCAGTTTGGGCACTTGGTCTCTAAAAGGTTCAACATCACTGCCCTAGTCCTTCTTTTCTCTAGACTAGCCAAACCCAAATCCTGCAACCGTTCTTCATATGTTTTAATCCCCAGGCCTTGGATCATCTTAGTTGCTCTTCTTTGCAGTTCTTCCAAAGTCTCAACATACTTTTTGTAACACGGTGACCAAAACTGGATGCAGTATTCCAAATGTGACATTACTAAGGCTATATAAAATGGTACTAATACTTCACATGATTTTGATACTATGCCTCTGTTTACACAACCAAGAATTATATTGGCTTTTTTTCACTAGTGCCGCACACTGCTGGCTTATATTTAAGTGATCTTCCACTAGGATTCCAAGGTCCTTCTCACAGTTTCTATTTTTTTCATCCAGGTTACTGAAATTTGTAAATTTGTATTTGTACGTTTTTTTCCTGTCTAAGTGTAAAACCTTGCTTTTCTCCCCATTAAATTTCATTTTGTTGGATAGGGCCCATTGTTCAAGTCTGTCAATATCTTTCTGGATCCTCAGCTTGTCTTCTGGGGTGTTGGTTATTCTTGCCAGCTTAGTGCCATCTGCAAATTTGATGAGTTCCCCTTCATTTCCCTCATCTAAGTCATTGATGAAAATATTGAAGAGTACTGAGCCTAAGGCAGAATCTTGTGGTACTCCACCACTTACTTCTCTCCCTGTAGATGTAGTACCGTTAAGGACGACTCATTGAGTATGGTTGATCAGCCAGTTACAAATCCATCTGGTGTTCATGCTGTCTATCCCACATTTTTCTAGCTTACCCAAAAGTAAGTTGTGCCCTACTTTGTTGAATGCCTTGTTAAAGTCTCAGTATATTATGTCCGCAGCATTTTGCTGCTCTATTAAATTAGTCACTTTGTCAAAGAATGAAGTAATATTGGTTTGTTTTCAACCCGTGCTGGTTTTTAATTATAAAAGAGCCTTGGTGGAGCAGTGAGCTAATGCCTCCTTAAGTAACACCAGCTGCCTGCAATTAGCGGAGGTTCGAGTCCCACCAGGCTCAAGGTTGACTCAGCCTTCCATCCTTCCCAGGTAGGTAAAATGAGGACCTAGATTGTTGGGGGCAATAAGCTGACTTTGTAATAATGCCGCTTGGGGTGTGTGTGAAAGCCCTAATAAGCAGGCATATACATAGAATGAAGGCTACTGCTAAGCTTGTAAGCCGCCCTGAGTCTTCGGAGAAGGGCGGGATATAAATGGGATTAAAATAAATAAATAAATAAATAACTTTATTTGTTTCTAGATGTTCACAGATCTGTTTTTTTAATTATTTTTTTCCAATATCTTCCCAGGTATTGATGTTAATTTCCTGGGTGTTTCCCCCACCACCGCTTTTTTTTTTGAAGATGGGAACTACATCAGCTCTTTTCCAATCCTCAGTTAATTCCCTGGTGTTCCAAGATTTTTGAAAGATATGACACATTGGTTCTCAGATAACATCTGCCAGCTCCTTGAGAACTCTGGGATATAAACCATCAGGTCCCGGTGATTTATATTCAAGATCAGATATGTGTTCTCTTTCTTGCTTATTTTATTTTTTTTTTATTTCTATTCTGTCTCTTACAGTTAGGTTTTTAGTAGGATGGGCTGTAGTTTCTTTTTGCATGAAGACTGATGCAAAGAATGAGTTAAGCAGTTTTGCTTTCTCTCTGCTGCCTGTTATTTCCTTGCCATCTTCTCTCTTAAGTGGACCTGTTTCCTTGACTTTTTTCTTGTAATTTATATGTTGAAAGAACATTTTTTTAAAACTTTTGTTGCAAATCTTTGTTCATTCTTGAGCCTTTGCTTTCCTGACTTAATCTTTGCAGATTCGGGCTATCTGCTGACACTCTGCCTTAGTTGTGTGTCCCTCTTTCCATTTTTTTGTACTTGTTCTTTCTGTCTTTCAGTTTATCTGAGAGAGTTTTTGTGCAACCAGGCCGGTTTCTTTTTATAATATAATAGCCAACTATTGTAATACAATGTAAAACAGTTAATAAATATAATAAAACAAAATATAACAAAACAAATATAATTTAATTATATTTATAATTAATCTATATATAATTAATTATAATTTAAAGTATAATAAAACAAAATATAAAATAATATAAAACAATTATAACACAATAGCCAACAACTTAATAGCTCAATAGCTCAACACCCCAATCAACAACCAAAAAGCCACATACAAGCAGGCACCACAAAAATACTATGCACAGAATAGCCTAAAGCGCACGTTCTGGTGAGAGAGATGTTTCCTGTGGATGGGCTCCAGCTTATGTTTAAAAGCTCAGAAGACTAAACTTCTGGTCCCAGTGATTGACCCAGATTGGATCCTGCAACATTATCCTGGGACATGGATATTTACCTTCATTCACAAGAATTTGGAGAGGGACACAGTGGCTCAGTGGGTTAAGACGCTGAGCTTGTCGATCAGAAGGTCGGCAGTTTGGCAGGTCGAATCCCGAGTGCCACGTAGCAGAGTGAGCGCCTGTTACACGTCCCAGCTTCTGCCAACCTAGCAGTTCAAAAGCACATAAAAATGCAAGTAGAAAAATAGGGACCACTCCGGTGGGAAGGTAACAGCGTTCCATGCGCCTTTGGCATCTAGTCATGCCGGCCACATGACCACGGAGACGTCCTCGGACAAGCGCTGGCTCTTCGGCTTTGAAACGGAGATGAGCACTGGCCCCTAGAGTCGGAATCGACTAGCACGCATGTGCGCGGGAACCTTTACCTTTACCTTACAAGAATTTGAAGCCATATTTGCACAGAAAATGTATCCAATGCAGTCCACAGAAGATAAAACCTTTATATAGGTCTGGCTTTAAATTTTTTCTCCCACTCTTATGGGTCCACAGATATTTGGTGGCCTTGAAGTCAACTGATCTGTGGCCGGGCCACAGCTTCAATCCTTATGATGTCATTCTGTTGGAGGAAACAGCTGAGTTTTTTTTTTAAATCTTAGTCTTTGTAATGCCTTCCCAAAACATGCTTTTGCTGTACATTGCAATGGCTTTCTTTCTCTTCTTGATGGTGTTGAATAGGAACTGTTAGGAACAAAGTTACAATAGGAACAAAGTTACAATAGTGGCCAATTGATTATGACTCTTAGGGGTTTTTTTCCGCAGTGATTTCATTAAGAATCATATTAAACAGATAAAACTAATACAGGAACCTAATATAAAAGTATATTTTAAAGAAGTAAGAAAAGAAAAACTAATATTAAAGCTATAAAAAAATATCCTGCCCAAAAAAGGAAGTAGTAAGAAAAAGAAACTTCTCTCTTTATCCCAGGAAGCATTTTCAAAATTAATAACTTATCACTGTCTCTTAAAATACAACCATATACATCTTCATTCCATATCTCACCCCATTTTCTAAAAACACATCCCTAAATTGTCAGCTCTTCTTATTAATCAGCAATGATCCAGTGAAAAAATAACTGAAATGCCTAACAACGTACGTCTATAATCCTCTTTCCATTTAATCTAAATCCCCCTCTCTTTAACAGTCCAAATCTAATCCCAATTAACAATTAAACGTTAAAAAAATTAGACATTATTAAACTTTACCAGAAATAGTAACCCCTTATTTATGTATCAAAAATAATAATGTAGATATTGCAAACTAATCCATTACACCCAATTAAACATTTCTTTAAAAAAGCCTCTTTCCAGTCAAGATAACTGTTAAGCATCACCAGAAATAGCAACTAATTATTTAACCATAATCTAATAAACCAATGTTGTATTTTTTCCTTCTTCCTTCCAATTATCTTTAAGTCCCATACATATAGTTCTAAACAGGGCTTTTTTTCTAAAAAAAAAAAAAAAAGGTGCCGGAACTCTCATCTTGTTAATCTTTTATTTATATAATTTTATTTATATATTTATTTATATAATTAAACAATTATAAATTCAATTCTTAACATACATTTAATTTATTGTATTTAAGGCAAATGTTCATAGAAAATTCCAAACTTTTGTCCAATTCTCGTCTGGCAAATCTTCTTGACTCCTTTCCTTGCTCTTAGTATCTATGGCCGAATGTCGTCCTCTGAGTAACCACAGATCAATGTAATTTGAAGGATCGAAAAGTCTCAGAGGTGGTCCGACAAGTTAGATGAACAAAAGTACTGAAATTGTCTTAGTCTTTAACGAAACTCTTGTTGGGGTGGCAATTAGATTCATCTGTGAAAACCCACGTTCACATTCACTTGAAGAAATAGGAATGGTATTCAGAGTCCCTATCAAATGCAACAGTTTTTCTGGATATGTCTTTCTGAGAATGTATTCACGGAATCCACGAATCATTTTTCTTTCATTTAGTTGCAGTCTGATTGATAACTTTCTAATTTCCACTTCTCCAAATGTCAGTTGAATTTTAACATCTTCAGGCCAATGTTTTTGATTAAGTATGAGAGACCAATATGCCAACTCATCGTCTTTGCTATCAAGTAATCTTTTTTCAATTGACCCTTTCAATTTTGTATAAAATATACTTGGGTCAATGGGAGGATCCTTTTCTGAATCTCTTTTGTGAAGTAAAACTCCACAAAAAAGCGAAGATCACTAACAGCAGCAACAGCGCATTTATAATAGGGCCCAAAGTTCTGTCTTCTTTCTTCAAAAACTTGTACCAGTATTTTTATTTTCTTATTTGCCTCATACAAGTCGATGTTGCGGTCCTGTAGATCCAAACTTAAATCTGACAATTCTTGGAGAGCGTCACACATCAATTCTAGATCCAATAAAAATTCCGTAGATGTTATTTTTCTTTTCAAGCCATCATTAGTGCATTTATCATTTTTATCTCTTGTAGGATCATGCATTGCTTGTTCAAAATGATACACAAGGTATTCAAAATTATTCCATATTGCCAAAACTGTACGCAAACTAGATGACACCCATCGGGTACTTAAACTTCTTCCAATTTTCAGCAGCTCAGTCCCCAGTAATTCTGCACAGGAATGCAACTCTCTGCTATTCTTTGTTGAAGCATGGTATATGACATACAGTTTATCAATAAATGATTGGAATCTATTTATTCCTGAAGTTTCCTTGGCAGCATCACCTACTAATAATTCTAGTCTGTGATTAGCACAATGCCAAGCTATAATAGAAGGAAAACATTCTGACAGCAATTTTTTCACTCCGCTTTTACATCCCATCATCACAGCGGCGCCATCGCATGCCAGAGAAATCAAATATTTTTTTCAAATAATCTTCTGTCATCCCATAAGAGTAAAGACATTGGAGTAAGGAATCAAATATTCCTTCTGCTGTTATTTTTTCAAGTTCTACCAAGTCAAAAAACAAATTTACTGGTGAATTCATTCCCATACCTTCGATACAGCATCAAACAAATACTATGAGGGTAGGTTTTTTTGCTTATTGTGGTTGATTCATCAATTATCAATGAAATTTTAATATTGGATCAAACAATTTCTTTAACCACAGTTTTCCTCATTTCTTCACTTATATGATTAACAATATATAATCTTAAAGGGCTTGCCATTGTGATAGAAGATTGCTACCACTGCTCCAGGGTTTGGCTAACTTAAATATGCATAGCATAATTAGATTTATTATTGCTGCTAAAGCTACGGATTACAGATTCACATTTCCCATGGATTTTCTTCTGTCCATGGGAGGGAAGCTTGGTAGATTCTAAATTTCATAATTTTAGTTATTCCTTTGTGGCAGGGTATATATGAGAACAAGCTGCAAAGGTCTTTAAAAACATATTTCTCACATATTTATATCTTTGAATCATAAATATTAAATCTTTTTTTCTTTCCAATGATCCAAACTAATGCTTTAGAAATATAATTTCCAGTTTTAGCTATAGTAAACAAGCAAATTACACTAAAGCTAAATTTAACGTTTCTTGTTAAAGATATTTACTATATTTCAGAATTAGTATTCTTTCAGTCACAATCTTATTCCTATTCAATTTGGCTGATGTTAAAATGTGATATAAAATCATAAGCACATGAAAGAAAATAGAAGAAACAGCTGCAAATTAACTCCACTATTTTATGCTTAGCAACATTTCCGTTTAATCAAAGTCCTTGCTCTTTCCAAATCTATTTCAGGGTTTACTTTCTATATACACAAACAATGGGAAATGAGTTTCTGGGCTAGTTCAAATTTTTTACACATTCCAAAAATTTCAGGTAATGTATCTGTTCCATATAAATATAAAAGCATGATAGGCTCTGTATTTGTACAATGGCCGATTATCTCAGTGTGCAGAAACATGGATAACTACAAACAGAAGTTGCAAGCCCTCTCCTTGACTTCAGAGTCATCCTGGTGAGATAGTCAGCATATAAATTTAATAAATAACATTTTTTTTCAAATGCTCCTATCAGGAATTGAATTTGCATGAAGTTTCAGAAAAGCAAATGTTCTGTGCTGGTGGTACTAAGCTCCCAAAGATAATAAAAATAACTTCCTGCCTTTTTCTAATCATGATTTCTTCCCTACAGCAATTTGAAAAGTAAAACAAAGTGAAACAAACCACTACTCCCTCCATGCAGGGAAAATTTCCTTGAGTCATATTATTTGCAAATAATATTTTACTTACCTATTTGAGATGGTGTAGTTGGGGAGCAGGGTGGAGTGCAAAATTCCTGCCTTCGCTGCAACTTGCCTGTGCAACATTTGCCTGCCGAGTCTTTTGGCAAGCTCAGCAGCAATTCCTACTGGCTTCCAAAAGCCAATAGCATAGCTGACTCAGGAATTCTGGGAGTTGAAGTCCATGAGTCATAAAAGAGCAAAGCCTGCAATAGGCTTAAGCCAATAGCAGCACAGCTTGTACAAAAGTTTTTTTTTTTTTTTTTTTTTGCAAAAAAACAGTGCCGGAACGCCGTTCTGAGCATTCTATGAGAAAAAAAGCCCTGGTTCTAAATCCTGTTTTCTTCTACTGTCTTTGTCTCTTGTCTCAGAATTCTTGCCTTCTTTATCCATGTCCATTTGAAATTTCCATGGAGTAACTCAAGAAGGTCTCCACTTTAAAAGGGTAATCCACATCATTTTCTCGATACATTGTCTGTCCTTTTTAATTTTTAAATGATCATCTCTGGCTTTTCAGTTTCTGCAATAGATGTGTAACCACTGTTGGAAATGGTTACAAGACAGCGTAAGGGGTGTAATTAGAAGGCATCTCACACCTTAGTACTGGACACAACCCTGACTTCTGGAGTATCTGTAGGGCCTATGGGCTACACATAGAGATGGGCATCCTTCTTTTGCGAATGGCACACCCTTACCTGCAAAGGATGAAGTCCCAGAAAGCAACAGAAGCTACCAAAGAACCACAGAAGTGTTGCCGGATCACTTTCTCTCTACACCATCAAAAGAGACAGAAAAAGCTTAGCTCACTAAAAAGCTTAGCTCCCTCAAAGGACCACTTGAAATCTGGAGCTGGATTTACAGTTCAGAATATCTGTAAGATCATCATATACAGTGAAGGTCCCCCAAGGTCAAATGACTAATGATATAGGGGGAAAAAGGTCAGGAGAAAGAATCAGAAATATATTTATTTGGTGCTCGATACCTCTTTTTTTGTTCAGAAACATATGCTCTGTTTGAGACGGATTGCTACAATACCAACCATCAATGTTAACAGAAGATAAAACTGCATAGGATACCTAAAGACATCAAGCATCACAATGGGAATAAATGTTAAGGTGAAGAAATTAAAACATGAGATAAAAACATACTGGTGATGACCTATAAAGCCCTAAATGGCATGGGCCCGGATTATCTGAGGGAGCACCTGCTGCCAGCGTCAATTTCCCATCATCCTGTGCGCTCCCACAGGGAGGGCCTCCTCAGGGTACCGCCGCTCAAGGATTGCCAGCGGGCGATCCCCAGGGGGAGGGCGTTCTCTGTGGGCACGCCTGCCCTATGGAATCAACTGCCAACGGAAGTCCGGACTGCCCCCGACCTTCGTTCATTTCGCCGGGACCTAAAAACCTGGCTCTTTGAGCTATCTGGTCTGGACTGAGGGGTTTTAATGATTTTAAATTGTGATTTTAATTTTTTGGGGCTATACTTAATTTTATTTTATTTAAATTTTATACTGTATTGTTTTTAAATTTTGCCCTGTAAACCGCCCTGTGTCCTTTGGGAATAGGGCGATATATAAACCAACCAACCAACCAACCAACCAACCAACCAACCAACCAACCAACCAACCAAATAAATAAATAAATAAATAAATAAATAAATAAATAAATAAATAAATAAATAAATAAATAAATAAATAAAAGAAAAGGATGCATAACTAAATTCAGTCCATCCCACTGATATCCACTATGCCAGGGGCCACGGCATGCTAGCAACCGGTCTGCACAAACAAGCAAAGCCCCATCCGTGAGATGCAGGCAGCACACAAAACCAGGCACTCTCTGATCCGTGGAAAAACCTTTCTCCACAGAACCAGTTCCTGGTAGCAAAAAGGTTGGGGACCTCTGCACTGTGCCATCTCTTTCAAGCAGTCCTTCCATGGCTTTCTCCATTACCATTTGTTTATTTAATTTATATGCTGCCCATCTCACTGTCAAGAGACTCTTGGGTGACTTACAACATCGTAATCTTTTGTCTTTAATCTTCTTGCCTCTTTCTCAGGATCTCATCGATTCCATCTAGCCATGACTTTCTCCATCTTTTTCTGCCTATCAACTCGTTCTATCTTCCTTCCTATTCCCACATATTGCTTTTGCTGTCCTCAAACCTGCTCTTTTTCATTCTCCTGCAATATCCCAATGTATTTCTTTCATGCGGGTCCCTCAGCCCACTTCCTTTCAGCACCCCTCCATTCTTGATCCTCTCTCCAGTTGGCCCCACATCCCACCCTTCTTAAAGGCCCCGTTCCAACTGCATTCAATTTCCTTGTATGTTTTTTCCTTTCCATAGAAAAAAGTAGGCAAAAACAACTTCATAAGCACAACTCTTTAATATTGTCATAGGACTAATCAATGAATAAACTGCTTGTCTATACACAACCCCATTCACTTCATTAGACTAATGCATCTAATAGATTCTGTACGCATCTGATGAAGTGAGCTGCTGTTCATGAAAACTTATCCCTTTTATTAAAATTTGCTAGTCAGAATGGATGCTACCCAATTCCTTATAAAATGCAGTCGTTTATTGCATGAGATAATACACAAAACACGGACTTTGAGCAGAAGAATGACTGGGCTTCAGTACAACTAGAACTCATCTCCCACTCTTTGCCCACAATCCATGGGAGCAGCAGTTGTCTTCCTTTTCATCAAGCAAAAACATTTGGATGACCCAAGCAGACTGTGACCTCGTCCTTGTTTTCTTAACAGGGGAATCCAAGATCCCCATCAGTCAGCTGGTCTTTCCCACATTGACACTTAATTATCTTTAGGCTTAAGCTTTGGTTTGTGGGCTAGACTTCCGATGTGGCCAAATAGCAAACTTTTGGCAAACATCTCTCCTACTTTATTCTGGAAAGGTGGATAATTGAAAGTCAAGGAAGCTACTGAGGTGCTAAAGAAAAGCCACTTGGAAGGATTTTGAGTTGAGAAGGCAGCCATTAACTTTGTTACTAGTTGCAACTGACTTTACAAAGTGTGACCCAACCACCAAAGTAAGCATCATTTTGCTGCCAGCATCAGCAGCATCTTTCGATAAAAAAATGCAACTGTGATACTGACTGCAACTGTGCAAACGATGTCCTGCCCCTCCCCCTTTTTTTAACATTTAAAGGTAAAGGTTCCCCCGCACATGTGTGCTAGTCGTTTCCGACTCTAGGGGCCGGTGCTCATCTCCATTTCAAAGCTGAAGAGTCAGCGCTTGTCCGAGGACGTCTCCGTGGTCATGTGGCCGGCACGACTAGACGCCAAAGGTGCACGGAACGCTGTTACCTTCCCACCATAATGGTCCCTATTTTTCTACTTGCATTTTTACGTGCTTTCGAACTGCTAGGTTGGCAGAAGCTGGGACGAGTAACAGGCGCTCACTCTGTTACGCGGCACTCGGGATTCGACCCGCCAAACTGCCGATCTTCTGATCGACAAGCTCAGCGTCCTAACCCACTGAGCCACCTTGTCCCTTTTAACATTTACACATGGATAAAAAGGGGCAGGGCTCCTTCTCTTACTTTCTTCCCTTTAGATCACCATTAATATGAGATCCAGTCTGGGATACAGGTAGTCCTTGACTTACAGCCCAACTGGGACCAAAATTTAAGCAGAGTCATGCCCAGGTTATGACCTGTTTGCCATTGTTATTAAGCAAATAACAGTTGTTAACAGTTGTTAACAGTCATTAAGCAATTCCAGCTTCCCTTATTGACTTGGCTTGCCAAAAGCCAGCTGGGAAGGTCACAAATGTCAAATGGCCCATGACCACGGGGAGGCTGCCACAGTCGTAACCATGAGAACAGATTATAAGTCACTTTTTTTTCAGTGCTGTTGTGACTTTTAACAGTCACTAAACAAAGAGTTGTAAGTTGAGGACCACCTATAGTGGTGAAGGTGCTGGCTTAGAAACCAGGAGTTTGTGACTTCTAGGCCTTTCTTAAGCATGAAAGCTGGACTGGATGACCTCAGCTGACCAGTTCCTCTCTCTCAGCCCACTTCACAGGCTTGTTGTTGTCAAGAAAATAGGAGATAAGAATATTAATCAACTCATGGCCTTTATGTATCCATTTACATCCCACCATTATTATTTCTGCCAATAGCTCAAGGCAGCCAACATATCCAACACATCTTCCTGCTCATATTTCCCCCACAACAACAACCCTGTGAGGTGGGCTGGACTGAGAGAGAGAGTGACTGGCCCAACATCACCCAGCTGGTTATCATGACTAAGATGGGACTTGAACATACGATCTCCCCCTTTCTAGCCTGGTGCCTTAACCACTAGACCAGGGCTAGACAACCTTGGCTCTTTTATGACTCGTGGACTTCAACTCCCAGAATTCCTGAGCCAGCATAGCTAGCTCGGGAATTCTGGGAGTTGAAGTCCACGAGTCATAAAAGAACCAAGGTTGCCTACCCCTGCAGTAGACCAAGCTGCCACAGGTTGACTCAGCTTGATCAAACTGTCTCAACTTTCCCAAGCATTAAAAACAATAGAATTGTCGCCGTCATCATCTTTGCCTTATTTAATCCAAAGCATTCCTCATAAGCAGCAGGGCAGGTCCAGGACCAAACAGTTAATACTTCAAGTGTTGGCAATGAGAGTGACACAACAACTCAAGGGGAAAAAATAAACAAAACACCAGTACAACTTTTCAGCATCTCCATACACATAACAACTTAGATTTTGTTTGGACTGAAAGCTGGCAATCTTTCCCCAAGGGGCAGGAAAAATAGAAGAATCACCGACCCAGGATTCTATCAGCAGATTGACACCATGTTGGCAGCTGCTGTCCTGGGATTCGAAGCAAGAAGGGAGTGATCGAACATCTGGAACTGCTGCCAAGGAATCAATGGCAGAGTGAACCTTCTGCAATGCTGAATGAGAAAACATTTTTTTCCTCAGATGGTAAACACTTAATTACTTGTTAGGCTTAGCAGGATACACAACAAGTGCTTTTTATGCCCTCGCTCAATCAATACCTATATTAAATGATCAAACCAGAATGCAGAGCCGGCTTCTGTCTGTTCTTCAGAGCATGTCACAAGGTTTACATAAGGGGTGGGGGTGGGGATATATTATAAAAACATGGGGAAAGCAGGTTAGCATCTTTAAAAGTTAATGGCATGAAGTCATTAGTGGTTAACTCATCTGCTCATTTCTGGAAGTCTTCTCGGCATTCAGAATGGGGTGAGGTCTGCGCCTCCTTTGTATTCGTAAACCAGGCACCTCACCGACAGAGAAACCTTTTGGCTCCGAAATCATTAATTTGAAAACTTAATTGCATTTGTGGAGGGTTTAACCTTATGCTGCAATTTTCAAGCAGTCCTTTAAGGAGCTATTTTTCAACCACTCAGGGACCCATTTCCTTCAGCAAACAGAAGATACGTTGTTTACTTGTCAGTGCCAAAGCCTTAAAAGGAAGTCATTCTCCTCTTCCCCTCTTAATCCTTCTGCAAGATTGCTAGTAATGGACAATTCATCAGAAGGAAATGAGATATGTCCTGGCTGTGGGTTTTTTTTTTCTTTCTTCTGATTCATTATTCAGAAGCCTGTTGGCTTTGAATGGGCTATGAACTGGTAAATGATCTTGGACAGTCCAACACAGAGTTACGAATACCAAAGCATGCACACACACACACACACACAAAACTACAATCATCACTGCCACAAGAAAAGTAAACTAGGTGTAAACATGTTTGATGGTCTTAGCAATCAATGTAAATAACTTGGATTATATATTTCTAAAGAGTAGCAAAAAACCAAGATCATGGCATCTGGCCCTCTCAATTCCTGGCAAATAGATGGGGAAGAAATGGAGGTAGTGACAGATTTTATTTTCCTGGGCTCCAAGATCACTGCAGATGGGGACTGTAGCCAAGAAATTAAAAGACGCTTGCTCCTCGGGAGGAAAGCCATGGCAAATCTAGACAGCACACTAAAAAGCAGAGACATCACCCTGTCAACAAAAGTGCGTATAGTCAAGGCTATGGTCTTCCCAGTTGCAATGTACGGCAGTGAAAGTTGGACCATAAAAAAGGCTGAGCGCCAAAGAATTGAGGCCTTTGAACTATGGTGCTGGAGAAGACTCCTGCGAGTCCCTTGGACTGCAAGGCGATCAAACCGGTCAGTCCTAGAGGAGATCAATCCTGACTGCTCTTTAGAAGGCCAGATCCTGAAGCTAAAACTCAAATACTTTGGCCACCTAATGAGAAAGAAGGACTCACTGGAGAAGAGCCTAATGCTGGGAAAGATCGAGGGCAATAGAAGAAGGGGACGACAGAGAATGAGGTGGCTGGATGGAGTCACTGAAGCAGTAGGCGTGAGCTTGGATGGACTCCAGAGGATGGTGGAGGACAGGAAGGCCTGGAGGAATGTTGTCCATAGGGTCGCGATGGGTCGGACACGACTTCGCAGCTAACAACAACAACAAAGAGTAGCAAAGTAATAGGGTTTCTCAACTTTAACAACTTTAAGGAATATGGACTTCAACTCCCCGAATTCCCCAGTCAGTGTATGCATGACATATCCACATGTCTTAAACTTGCCAAGGTTGAGAAACTCTGCCCAGAAGATCATTCTCATTGCCTACACAGAGGTCCAGGCAGAGACATGCCCTATTCTTATTAAGCATCTAAGGCTACTGTAGGCAACCCTCTCCTTCAAAAATTGGCACAATATTACACTTCTTAATGCTTGGTGGTTTTACTGATAAATATAATGGAGCAATTTTTAGGAGAATAGCTCTGGAGACCACAAAATAGAATTTGGGGATGGTCAGCCTTGAGAGAGATACATATGAGCTTCTCCAAAAAACCATACTCAAAATTAAGAGTCCTAGTACATTCAGAAGATGCCAAGTTATGGTAGACTAAAAAGCTGATATACAATATATTGTAACATCTTTCCTCTCTCCAACACAGAAAAGAAGAGAAGGGATCTGATCAATTGAGCTTCTAAAAAGCCATTATTCAAGGATGATTAGTAGGGTGATACAAACCCTATTAAATCATCCAGCTGATTTAAATATTTGAATCAATTCAAAAGATTAGTCCCATGCAGTTCAAGTTAGCAGATTCATACATGCATCCAATCCAATGTGCCTCCATTTGGACTGGTTCAGACCATTAGAACCTATGTACAGAAATGCAGAAAGGTTCTTAATTAATCTGAATCAATTTCAATCCATTTGGATGCATCAATTTGATTGATTCCAAAGTCCAGATCAATCCCATATGTTCAATATTCGGATCATTCCACAGATTAAACACTAGCTGAGCATGTCCGAGCAGGTATCAGGTTTGTAGAGCAAACCTGGTGCTGCAGTGGTTAAAATGCAGTACTACAAGCTAACTCTGCCCATAGCCAGGAGTTCGATCCTGACCAGCTCAAGATTGACTCAGGCTTCCATCCTTATTGAGCTGGTAAAATGAGGTCCCAGATTGTTGGGGAAAATATGCTGACTCTATAAAGCAGGGCTTTTCAACCTTTTCACCCAATGTACCACTTTTAGGATATGGCAACATCCAAGTACCACCAGTCGCCTAGCAAGGTGCCAAAAACTTGATGACAAAAAAAAAGGAAAAAAGTGATGAAGTTCAGGTGGTCCTTGACTTACAACAGTTCACTTAGTGACTGTTTGAAGTTACAATGGCATCGAAAAAGTGCCCCCCAAGCCACAGCTGAGCAAGACACCCGCTTGCCCCCCCCGGCGGCGCTTTTCTTCCTGTCTGAGGTTTTCATTGTTGTGAGCATTTCTGTTGAGGATTGGCAGTGATGGTGGGGGGGGGGGGGTGTTTGGTTTTTATTTCCCCCCCTCTGCTGGGTGGTTGCAGCAGTTTTTGGTCACTTCACATGAGCCTGGGACACTGTGACCATCATAAATATGAATCAGTTGCCAAGCATCTGAATGTAGATCACAAGACCCTGGAGATGCTGCAACATTCCAGCTTATTGGCGCTTCTTCTGGGCCTAGAAGTGCCAGGATAAGCGCTGAGCTCGTTGGAGCCAGGTGCTGATCCTGGCACTTCCGCTGAGCCCTGACAGCCCCAAAGAAGCGCTGATCTGGAGCTTCCGCTGAGCCCTGACAGACCTACAGCTCCAGCCATCTCTTGCTCAGGCTTGTGCGGTGCTGCCACCAGTTCAGCTCATTCCCCTCCCTAGCTACCACTTTTTTAGGATGGTTGTGTACCACCTGCCAGGTGCCAATGTACCATAGGTGGTACCCATACCACTGGTTGAAAAGCCCTGCTATAAAGCACCAGTATTTAAGTATATCTAAGGTATATAAGGTGTGTATATAATAATAAGCTATTGCTATTGTCATTGGTATTGCTAACCTAAGTTAGGGGTAGGCAACCTTGGCTCTTTTATGACTCATGGACCAACTCCCAGAATTCCTGAGTCAGCTATGCTGACTCAGGAATTCTGGGAGTTGAAGTCCATAAGTCATAAAAGAGCCGAGGTTACCTACCCCTGACCTATGTCTACAGTGATTTCTGAGCTGAGACATTTAGAGGCAGCATTTCAGCTTGCCCAACAATGCATTTTGGTAGTCTGAAAGAATTGTGGACTCATCCCAAGAGGTTGAATTGTGTTAAAGGCCAGATGGATGTGAATGTTCAGCAATGGGTGAGCAAACAGAAGTACTGCTGATAGTCATCATGTAGGAATCAGAGACAACTGGCTTTAGTTTACACATCTCACCGAGTCAGAATGCAGCTTTCTTGGTTTTGACTTCGCCACCTGAAACTTGACTGTGGTTCATAATACAATGGCATAATTTCAGCTAACTATCTGACAATAACTACTTTAAATTTCTACAAGCTCGGGCTTGTGTCAACAGCGATAATCTCTGGCTACTTTGCCTTCTATCAGCCTCTGTTTTAGCTGCCTATGATTTCTCTAAACGCTGCCATTTTTTTTTCTCTCCAACGAGTCTTCCCTTCTCATTATGTGTCCAAAATATTTAAGCTTTAGTTCCATCGTTAATGCTTCCAGAAGGCAGGGTGATTTTCTTTTAATCTACAATGAATGACTTGTTCTTCTTGTAGTCCATGGTATTCTCAATCATTTCTCCAGCACCACAGTTCAGAAGCATTGATTTTATAATACATGCCTTTATGGCCAGTGTGATATCTCTGCAATATTTTCTCTTGATATGTCATTATCTTTCTCCCAAGTAGTAACCATCTCTGTTTCATGGTTGCAGTACCATCCTGGTGAAGTTGTGAGTTCATTACTTTCAGCAAGATATTCTCAGCAGTTTCCCCCAAAACTATAATTTGAACCAATAGTAGCCTATGAAGCTGAGGGGAAACTCAGTAGACCTGTTGCATCACCAGTAGCTGCTTTGTAAGTCACATCATTTCCTGCTACTGGTTGTCTTGTTGGCTTCCAAAAGGAATCAATTGCACCCCACTCCTGGTGTGTGTCCACTGCATTAATGCTGTATCTTGATAAGAAGCAGATCCCAAAGTTCACCAGCCATACAAGCTGAGTGTAAATATCTAAAGTGAGCTACTTTATTGTTCTCCAAGTTACAAGAATCTCCCTAGACTGCTTGCCTTTCCCTGGGAATGACCAGACAAGGCTTCATGGAATCTGGGGGAGGTAAAATCTATGCCTTTTGCGGCTATGCAAGAACTTTAAGCTAAGTCTCCACTTGACTCCTCCTTCCTTTTTAGCTGGCACTTTCCCAACATTAAGAAACCTAATACCAACTGTCTGAAGAATATCTGGTAGGAGAGTTTGGTCTGGATACACTCTGCAAGAGATGTTTGGTGAAGCCCCAGCCAGCTGCTTTAGTCTCATAAATAGCATAACATTCATAACATTAGCATAACATTCATAACATTCAAGCTCTCCCTTTATGCAGTCTCCCAGGAGTCTTGACGAGATTCATTCTGTGGCCTGAAGTCTTTCAGGCACCGACTCTAATTCTTTTATTGACAAATCCTCCATAGAAACTTTCCCAAGAGAGCTCTTTCATCTGATGGTGTTGAGTTTGTTTCAAGGAATTTTCTTCTGATGCCGGATCTCCTGCCTTTGCACTCTATTACTTCCCCCTGTTGGTTCATTTGCACTTCATTAAACTATAATTCATTCATGTGCCTCCTCCCTGTCTATTACAAACCATTTAGGTGTTACTAACAGAGGTTAAACAAAGTTCAGTGAAAGGAAATGGAATTGTCAACCCAGCAACAGATGAAGGCCAGAATATGGTGGTGTGGCATCTGCTGTTGCTGAAGGTCACGTGATGGCTGTGCTCTGGGAAATGAAGGTCAGGCCATTGCCTGATATTCTTTAAATGAGGACATTTTGCAGATTCAGAGGTGATTATCATTAGATTGTAGCAACTATCTTTTCCCCAACTGATTTATAACCTTGAGATCAGCAAAGGCAGGGGTAGGCAACCTTGGCTCTTTTATGACTCGTGGCCTTCAACTCCCAGAGTTGAAGTCCATGAGTCATAAAAGAGCCAAGGTTGCCTACCCCTGGGCAAAGGTTTGAGGAACCTTTAAGGAGAATTTTGTGAAAATCCTTTACTCAGTCCTAAGAAAGAGGTATGCCTGAATGCATGCTATTTGTTTAGATGTTGATTTATTTTATATTATTTTATTTTATTGCTGTTTTATATGGACTCTTATTTTTATGGCTCTTTGTCATGTCCAGAGTCCGTCTGGAGCTGGATGGTGCTTAAATCGAGCATAGAAAGAAACAAATCCATAAAAGGAGAATGAGATGCAAAATAAGTGGCAAAGACCGATGTGGGTACGCTTTTCAAGTCTCCTGATCCTAATGTCTAGAGTTCTTTTGCAGCATTCTAAGGACATTAAACCTGAGAAGGATGTTGGTGGCCACATTTGGCCAAGTTCTTTTAATCAAACCTTCGTCAAAAGACAAAGACGATCTGCCGGGCAGGTTGGAGATCCTACTTGATTTGAAATGAAGCTCAGAAAGCAAAGATTCAGGACTTGGAGATGCCATTATTTATTAAAGTGTTGGCAACTTTAAGGTGTATGGATTTCATCTTCCAAGGTGGCTGGAGAATTCTGGGAATTCTTCCACACATCTTAGTTGCCAGACTTAGAAGGATAAGTCAAAGTCTCATTAGCCCTAGGGAAGTGTGAATGGAGGAGGAATGACTTGCTTCTGCACATTTGTGTTTTAACTGAATGTTTTTAGTGAGATGTAGCATGAGTATCACCAATGTTTTTGTACCAGCATCTGACCTTCTATGTCCCTGAATTGCCTTGGTTCTGCTTTAATCATCTCAGGCTCAGCACGATGTCATATCCAAACAGTGGCTTGAACCTGGATCTTTCGCCTTTCTACACCTTCCTGGGAAAGCAGAAAAGCAGGATGGTGAGGAACAGGTTGGCAACCCAATTTAAAAGAGTCCCTTTGCAGAGGTGTCTACTCCATTGTAACTGATATAGTTGGCAGCCAGCTATTCACATCCTTCATTCCCCTCACCATTCCCTTTGAAAGATTGCTCCCTGTGGCTCTGATAATGAGTAAAAGCCAAAATATTTTGTCTTTCGATGCCATCCATCAGTTTTAAAGTTTCAGCTGCCATCTGTTTCATAAACAGAACAGCCACAAACAGGTGATGAGTGAACCCTGATAGTGAGCTTCAAACAAGTTTACCTGGGCTCATATCAGTGAAAATATGCATTAGCTCATTCTTGATTTCACTCACCTTCCATTGACCCACCCATCCATTAAAGTGGCTCTGAGAACAAGATCTCTTCTCCCTCCAAGGTGAAAGGGAATATTGCAGCACTTAAGACAGGGGCAATGATTTTATGGATCTCCCCATCATTAGATCAGTTTTCCTTCGAGTAACAGCTTGGCCAGATGGTGTAGAACTTTGCTATGAGTTTGATGGTATCCATTGGAGAAGATACCTCTTCAAAACTTCCTGAATGTGAAAAATGGTGGCATCTCATTTAGATGATCCTCAACATCCCCTGAAAGGACATATGCCCCAAGCCTACCTACTCAGATCTAGGGACAGCTTTATGGCAAGAACAACTATCTTGAAGATACATAAGAACAAAACTGAATTAAAAGATGGAGGAAGGAGTCCACTGAGCAAGGAATAACATTAAAGCAGCATATGGCGGAAGGATCTGATCTCTCTTATACTACCTGGAGGACCCTGACTAGATTGAAATAAGTTGGAATGCCCAAATGTAAAACCAATATGCTCATGTGGAGGATCTTAGTGGATGACAAGACACTATGTCAGGGGTCTTCAAACTTGGCCCTTTTATGACTTGTGGACTTCAACTCTCAGAATTCTCCAGCCAGCATGAATTCTGGGAGTTGAAGTCCATATATCTTAAAATTGTCAAGGTTGAGAAATACTGACTTAGGTTATACTGAGAAGGGGGGAAAAATAACCCGGAAGAAGGTGAGGACTAAATACTTTCATACTCAACCCAAGAATATCTCCATATAAATAACAGAAGTTCAGCTGGCACAGGGAAGTGTTAATACCAGTTAGTGGCAGCATCTAACTGACCTTGGCTGATCTTAAAAAAAAAAATCTAAGAAGGGCTGGAGATGGTTCATACTTGCATGGGTAATCACCCGAAAATCCAAAAGTCATTGTTAGAGCAATAGTGGTGTGAGTGGTAGGGGTACATATTCTACAAGAAGTCGCCGTCATTTTTTCCTATATTGTGGCCAAGAAGACCATATATTTATTGAGTTGGACTCAAGAGACATGTGCCCTTTAACAAATGCATGAGGAAGCTGCAAGGGAGAAAAAAAAAGGCTTCAGTGCTTATGTATGGAGTAGCACTATTTGTACTATCTTTCATGCAGAGGTTCTGATTGACACTGGAAGATTTTTCTTAATGGCTGCTTCTTCTTTAAGAAGCAGGTGAGCAGAAGATTTGTCCCTTCTGGTGTCAAGCCTGCCTCTCCATTAATTGAAATTCTTCTTCCATATCTAGATCAAACTGCCAGAATGAAGCCACCTACTTGGCTTTGTTGTTGGCCAACAATAAGTCATTATTGTTACATGTTTCTGGTAGTGGCCGACATACCAGCAAATGGGCCAAGCTGTGCATCTCTCCACATTCACATAGTGCATGGGTCTTCAAACTTGGCCCTTTTATGACTTGTGGACTTCAACTCCCAGAATTCCTCAGCCAGGCACGCTGGTTGAGGAATTCTGGGAGTTGAGGTCCACAAGTCATTAAAGGGCCAAGTTTGAAGACCCCTGGCCTAAGTCAATTGTGGATTTTGCCAGTTTTCCTTTTCTAAAGTTCTCAAGTTTACATCACTAAAGTTGAGATTTTTTTTGAAAAAATAAGTTTTCATTTTGTTTGTATCTTTTGGCTGCTGGTTTTTCCAGGCCTGAAAATTTTGCCCATATGCCCCATTTTCCCAAGTTTACCACTATCATGCATTCTGTACAATACTTTCATGAATATCCGCATGTCTCACCAGGTTTTTCCTCAATGGACTAATTTTTTTTTTTAATTCTCAAAGTACAATTAAAACTCAGAAGAGTGTCACTTCAAAAGAACAATCACATTTTGGATTCACATACTATTTGGGAATGCAAAAAGAAAAAGGGAAAAAAAATCCAAGCAAGTCCACATTTGAACGTTACACAGATTTTAGCTCCGTCTGTAAATGGATAAAATTGGCAGGCGAAATATTACCTTGAAGACATGCACGACATAAAATGCAGGATACAAATTTTATAAATAAACATGAACAAAGGAAACTAGGGTTCTGGCGGGTAGAAAGACATCCGTGGTTTATCTCAGGCCCGAAGAAAAGCTTTCTTCCGAGCAAGGTCATTTCCACGGAACCACATGGGGAGAAGCCTGTTCTGAAACGACGTTGGAAGAAGGAATCGCAAAGACACAAACATGTTCAAGCAGGAATTTCAAAGGTCATCCCTGACTGTGAATTTTAATTTGCACTCACAGACATGAGGTTCATTTGTTAATCATAGTTACATTAAGAAAAAGAGAGAGATCTCAGAAGCAAGCTGGGAGGAAAGAAGGACAGGGCAAATTTGAATTTCAAAGGCAAGCTATTTTCTGAATCAACAGAGAGGAAACTGATATGCGGTGAAAAGCAGGAAAGTACATTCCACCTCTGGCCAGCCTTTCCTTTTTCCTTTGCGAAGGGGCGGGGGAGGGGATGATCCAGTGTGAAGGTGGTGTCTAGGCACCATTTCCCCCCCCAGTGGTGATTGATCCATGCCTTAAGAATGACTGGCTATATACTCATACATAGCAGGACCTGTAAGCCACTGATTGGTTTTTTGGTTGAGTGGAAGAACATCAAGATAAGCACACAATTCCCTCAATGAATTTGCTTGTCTGGTTGAAAGAGATTTTACTGCCTTGAAGTTCCTTCAGATCTATCAGCTCAACACCGTCCCCCTCTCCAACGTAATGTAAATGTTCCTCTGTGTGAAATTTTCTGTAGCTGTAAATACATCGGAAGAAAAGGAGGACGCATACATAGCAAAGGACCAAGGTACTGAAGAACCAACACACACACACACACACACACACAAACACACACACACAAGGTGTTTTCTGTTCTTACTGGAAATTGGGAAGGAGGGATGGAGGGCGTTGCTGCCCAACTGCAAAAGACTTGGTGGGGCTCATAAAGAACAACTTTAAAAACAGCAGGTTAATAAGGATACAATAAAATTAATTCCCCTCCCATTACAAAATAGGAGGCAAACCAGACAACATTTCAATCTTAAACAGGAGATCCTAACCCTAACTCTAACCCTAGGAGGGAAAAAACCAGGTTTTCAAGGCCGTTGGAATCTTACTAGGGTGGTGTCAAGCCCAAGCCCAAGAATAACATGTGAGGATTCTTCCAAACTGAATTCTTTGTTGTTTCACACCTATAAACAAATCTTGCCAAGACTGAGTACTCTATCATCTGCATCTACAATGTACTCAGGGAACTATTGAGGAGAGGCTGTCTTCACTCTCTTTCTCTCACACATGATATCTGGGCTGAGTTGCCCCTTAGTCCTCTGGGGATCCACTTCCTCACTACATTCCATCACAGGTGAGAGGGGGCATTTAGATCTCGAGGGGAACTGCTTCAGAGGAGGTGGTTCAGGGATCTGATAGATGGCATTGTTTAATCGAAGGAACCCAGAGCAGACCAACCCTACAGGATTGATTGGCTGAGCAGATACTATGAGAGGCAAGTGATCCCACAGATTACCAAGCCTGGTGCTATATTCTAGGTAACAGAATATCAGAGTTGGAAGGGACCTTGGAGGACTTCTAGTCTGACCCCCTGCTCAAGCAGAAGACCCGATACCATTTTAGCCAAATGGTTGTCCAGTCTTTTTTTCAAAAGTCTCCAGCTTTGGAGCACCAACAACTTTTGAAGGCAAGCCATTCTGCTGGTTGATTGTTCTTAAAGTAAAGGTAAAGGTTTCCCCGCACATGCGTGCTAGTCGTTTCCAACTCTAGGGGCCGATGCTCATCTCTGTTTCAAAGCCAAAGAGCCAGCACTTGTCTGAGGACATCTCCGTGGTCATGTGGCTGGCATGACTAGACACCAAAGGCTTACGGAACGCTGTTACCTTCCCACTGTAGTGGTCCCTATTTTTCTACTTGCATTTTTACGTGCTTTCGAACTGCTAGGTTGGCAGAAGCTGGGACGAGTAACAGGCGCTCACTCTGTTACGCGGCACTCGGGATTCAACCCGCCAAACTGCCGACCTTCTGATCGACAAGCTCAGTGTCCTAACCCACTGAGCCACCACGTCTCCTTACTGTCAGGTAATTTCTCTTTAGTTTTAGGTTCCTTCTCTCTTTGATTAGTTTCCATCTGTTGCTTCTTGTCTTGCTTTCTGGTGCTTTGGAAAACAGGTTGACCCCCTCTTCTTTGGGGCAGCCCCTCAAATATTGGAACACTGCTATCCTGCCAACCCCTAATCCTCCCTTTCTCTAAACTAGCCATGCCCAGTTCCTGCAACCGTTCTTCATATGTTTTAGTCTCCAGTCCCCTAATCATCTTTGTCGCTCTTCTCTGCATTCTTTCCAGAGTCTCAACACCTTTTTTTATATTGTGGTGACTAAATTGGATCCACTGCTGCAAGTGTGGTCTTAACAAGGCATTATAAAGTGGTAGTATCACTTCTCATGATACTGATTCTATCTCTCTAATAACAACAGCCAGCACTTGAATTGAACCAGGAAATTCTGTGCAATTCCTCCTCCTCCAGCACAGCTCATTCCTTAGATCAGCCTTCTACAGGAATGTTCAGATGTGTTGGATCCTGCCTGCTGCTGATAATTAGAAACTATAATGCAGAAATGGGACATTCTTGAAGGTTGGCTGTTGTAGAAATTTATTGAAAATTTAACTGAAGTGGGGGGAGGGTTCCGTGCAACTTACTAAATGAGACAAATGGCTCAAAGGTTTGGGTTTTCTTGATTTTGCCCAGGTTTTAAAAATCTTGCTGCCAGATGGGGACCATGCAGAATTCCTTCGCATGTATTTTCCACGCAGGAGGGTTCAGGGAAGAAATGCACTTTTTTCCCCCCGCTCCTTTGGACATTCTCTTTAAAAACACATGAAATCACCTTTATTGAGATTTACCAAAGAAGCATGAAGTTAAAGGAGAATAAAATAAAGCCCACCAACGCCTCAAGTGAACAAGCTGGGATTTCGTGGCAAGAAAACTGACATATTCACGGAGAAAGTTCTCTCTACATTTATCTGTATTATCTGCAGCAGAACAATAAAGCATAAGTAAGACAAGCTGCTGCATTTTTATTGTATTTTATGGTAGGTTTTATTGCGGGCTCTTCTGTACCTTGCTTCAGTAGCGGATACGGAGAAATCCCACCTCAAGAGGTTTGAACATGAAAGAGGGAGAGGAAAAGTAATCCTGTCAATCTAGGGAGTGGGCAGACGTGATCAGAGCACAGGAAAATCTAACTCTGAAGAACTGATCACAAGCGAGAAAATTCCCCACTCGGGGGAGATGGAAAAGGCGCGGGGAGTGGGGTTTGCCTTTGTTGAAGCTTCTTCCTCACGGGAGAAGCCCAGCAGCTGTTTCCTGGTTGATTCAGACCCAGGTGAGCAAAGCTCCAAGTCATAACATTCGAGAAATTGTAAGGAATGATGCTCAGTGGATGGTCCAACTGGTCAAGATGGTGGTCCTGGCTGGGCAATGCGAGCTCCGCTCTATTTTAGGTGATTCTCAAAAATACAACATTTGTTTATTACTTATTTATTAAGGAATCCCACCTTGGTTATTTTTGTAAACAACTCACAGCAGTGAACATATCTAATATTCCTTTCTCCTCCTAGTTTCCCAACAACAACCCTGGGAGGTGGGTTGGGCTGAGAGAGGGAGACTGGTCCCCCAGCTGGCTTTCATGCCTAAGGCAGGATTAGAATTCCCTGTTTCCTGGTGATTGGCCCAAAGTCACCCGGCAGGCTCTATTATGCCTAAACTGGGACTAGAACTCACCGTGGCCTGGTGATTGACCCAAAGTCAGCCAGCCAGCTTTCGTGCCTAAACTGGGACTAAAAGTAACAGTCTCCTGGTGATTGGCCCAAAGTCACCCAGTTATCTTTCATGGCTAAGGAAAAGTTAGAACTCGCCGTCTCCCAGTTTCTAGCCAGGTGCCTTCACCTCTAGACCAAACTAGCTCAATAATGTTTAGCATAACATATCTCAAAAAAGAGACACCAGCATCTTGACTCTTTGGCCTCTCCCCCATGTTCCTATTGCTGAATCAAAAACAATACAGAACTTTTAAGTCGAGTTAGATTAAATTTAATTTGTGGAATTATCAGAACTGCTGCTTACCTTTGCTGGCCATTATTTCCATGTGTTATTCTGCATTCCATTTTTCTCTGCCCTGGTTCAGGGTAGGTGGGTGGGGATGTTCCTGGCTGGAAGTATACTTGACTGAGAGAAGCCTACTTAAGACAGTCGCTGAATTTGTTCTTCATTCCCATTTCTTCTCCCCCCCCCTCTCTCTCTCTTGTTAATTCATTATCCTTGATATACATAACAAAATATTTAAATTCTTTACTGAATCAGCCCACTCATTCTGAAAGGATTTTAACTTTAACACATTTCCTAATAGGCTGACCTACTAAGGAGAGACACGGGAAGTGCTGCCTGACTAGTCACAAATTAAATTTTTGCAGACGGGAACTTTTTCTGGAATACAATGAAAGAAAGTGTCATGGCCAGCTGAGCGTTGGAAAAGTCTGCTTCCTGCACCAGTGTTATTTATTGATTGATTGATTGATTGATTGATTTGATTTGATTCCACCTTTATTAGTATATAAATAACTCAAGGTAGCAAATGTACCTAACACTCCTTTCTTCTCCTCGATTTCTGCACAACAATTCAGGTAGTCCTTGATTTACAACAGTTCAGTTAGTGAACCATTCAAAGTTACAACGGCACCGAAAAAAGTGACTTATGACCATTTTTCCCACTTTACAACCGTTGCAATATGCCCATGGTCATGTGATGAAAATTCAGACACTTTGCAACTGACTCATATTTATGACGGTTGCCATGTCCCGAGCTCACATGATCCCCTTTTGCAACCATCTGACAAGCAAAGTCAACGGGGAAGCAAGATTTGCCTAATAGCCACGTTACCAGCTCAACAGCCACAGTGATTCACTTAGCAACCCTGGCAAGAAAAGTTGTTAAACAGGGCAAAATTCACTGAACAAATGTCTCACTTAGCAGCAGAAATTTTTGGCTCAAAGGTGATCCTAAGTTGAGAACTACCTGTAACCTTGTTAGATTGCTTGGGCAGAGAGGATGCCACCTTGCAATACAACATGCAACAAAACCTAGAATGAATGAATGAAGTAATGAAGTAATGAATGAATGAATGAATGAATGAATGAATGAATGAATGAATGAAT
>JAKJMR010000467.1:1125217-1142720 GCA_024449315.1 Daboia siamensis
AATGAATGAATGAATGAATGAATGAATGAATGAATGAATGAATGAATGACTAGATGAACGGAAAGACACCATTCCAGAAGCCCAGCCCAGGAAGAACCTAGCTACCAGATACCCAAGGATGACAAAGTCAGGGAGCATACAGGTATCTGGCAGCATCAGGTGACAAAGTATTGGATCCAGGACCCCTCCCAATTGGGCAGTGCATCATACAGTACGCGGTGGACTGCAAAAGCATTCTGCATGGCTTCTCACCCATCAAGGGTATTTCTGCCCTTGATTGCCTGCACTGACAGCGAGCTCTGTTTAAAAAACATTGCCGCCCATCAATCTTTCATTGGGAAGAACTGCTCCATTTACTTGACCTTCTATAGTTTGCTTCCTGAAAACCTTGCTGTGGATAGTCTTCTCCCTTGCTACCCAAACAGGCTGACAGACTTGCTGCAGTTGTCTGGGCCCCAGACTATGCCTCTGTTTGTGTCAGGTCCAAAGAAACAAGAAAAACATGAGGAATTACTTCTGAGTAAATGCCTTATTGTTATTCACCTATAAACAGAATCTTGCCTGACTAAAGCAATTATATGCATGGCTATAGATATATTCTCCAAATTGCTAGGGGGGATCCAACCTTGTTCTCTTCGTGCCCACCAGACATTCCAAGCTTTGCAGTCTCTTTGTCCTCTAAGAAGGAGCCCCTTTCTGCTGTGACCAGAATACGTTCTGCCACACCATGTTCCTCTAGATTCTGACTACCAGTAAACTCATCCTGGCAAGTTTTTATGGATTGGGAACTGCGTGTGCACGTCCTTCCATGCCCTGCCAGTTGCTATCTAATTTTGCCTCTCCCAGCAAAAACCTTTTACCCACAATGCCTCTGTTTGTGCACATGCTTAACCTGGAACAGGGCCAGTGGCCTATTGAACAGCTGTCCTCAAGGAGTGTAGAAGAATATGGTAGAGGAGTTGGAGGTAGATCTTGAGAATGAGATTAGAAAAAAACAAAATTCCTAGCAATCAAATCATATGTATACACCTAAGATTTAATAATTTAATTTAACTGCCAACCTAGCAGTTTGAAAGCATGTAAAAAATGCAAGTAGAAAAATAGGGACCACTCCAGTGGGAAGGTAACAGCGTTCCATGCGCCTTTGGCATCTAGTCATGCCGGCCACATGACCACGGAGATGTCCTCGGACAAGCGCTGGCTCTTGGGCTTTGAAACGGAGATGAGCACCGGCCCCTAGAGTCGGAAACAACTAGCACGCATGTGCGGGGGAACCTTTACCTTTACCTTTAAGATTTAATATAGTTTCAAAATAATAATTTATCCAGTCAAAGTATTAATCCCACATTGCACCATATGTAATGGGATATGCATATCCCATTGATCTTTTCCTTTGTCATTGTGAATGGGATATTTTAAATCCATTTTCTTCTTTTTATCCAGTCCAAGTTTCTTTCCTAAATCTTCCCCCTTCTTGCCTGAAGAATCAACATGTCACACACAGCTTTTGCTTGTTCCTTTTCTTTTAGTATTGATCCCCCCCCCCCTACTTCCCAATGAAACAAGAATTCACAAATATGGGTTTTATATTTGGAGAAACTTTTCTACCGGTTTGAAAACCATGCTTACCTCCCAACGGGCAAAAGATCAACTTCTCCTTGAAATTTTAGCATTGTTTTTCTTTTCTTGTCTCTGCCCCTATCTGGAAACCTATCTGTATGTTTCTCTTGCTGTCCTAGCTAATTTCTCAATTTCTAAAGCATTTCTAAATTTCTCAATTTCTCACTGGAGCACGACTTTCCAGACTCCAGACTCTTTGATCTGCTCTCTTTCTCTGGACATGGCAGGGGATTACCTCTTGTTATTGCCTCCAGACTTCCCCCTCTTCCCTCTCCCAAGCCATTTCCTTCTTCACCTAACTGCCAGTGAGGCTTAAGGAATTCCCACACAGTACAGACATACATATAAAGGAGAAATGTCATGTCAGTGAGAACAATTAATCAGTGGAACAGCTTACCTCCAGAAGTTGTGGGTGCTCCATCATTGGCGGTTTCTAAGAAAACATTGACTTCATTCATTGACTTTGGACTCCCTTTGGTGCAGCAGCAGAAGATAATAAGATCAAACCTCAACTTTTTACTTTTACATAATAATATAAACTGGCCATTTCTATAACAACAAACCAACCTAATCGGTAAAACCCAAAATCAGAGTTTCATTTTTTCCCCTTATTCTAACCCTCAAACATAAAGTCCAGAACTGGTTTCCAAGTAGAAACAAAAGCCTTTTCTTTCTTTCTTTTTTCCTACATGTTCCCCTTCCCGTCCCCCCACCCCCGATTTTCCTATTGTTTTCTTTTTTTCTTTTTGTATTTTATAAACTCATTAAAAAAAGAAGAAATTGGACAGCCATTTGTCTGAAATCATATGGGGTCTCCTTCTTAAACAGGGGTTGTATTAGAAGACTTCCAAGGTCCCTTTCCACTCTTGCTATTCTGTTATTCGGACATCACCCCTGAATTGTATTGGGAGAGGAATGGGAGGGAAGAGAGGAGAGGAGGGGGAAGGAAGTAGGAAGGTTGGAGGGAAAGAGGAGGAGAAGTGGGGAGAGACGGGAGGGGAGCAGTGAGGGAAAGAGGAGAGGAGAGGAAGAAGAGGGAAGTAGGAAAGAAGGGAGAAAGGCAGAAAGAAAGGAGAGAAGAGGGAAGAGGGAGAAGGAGGGTGGATACAGTGAAAGGGGAAATGGACGAGCAGCACCCAAATCTACGTGTATGTATTTATTTATGGCAATATATACGTAATACCTACAGCATTACTGATATAACAAATGTTAAACACTTGAAAAAATGGTTATATTTCATTGGTTAGTTTGTGGTATATTAAAGGAACTGTGAAAAATAAAATATTTAAAAAAAAAAAAAAGAATCGGCAAATGGTCCTCCACCAGGTTGAACTGATAATTAGATGTTCAGATGATGCCAGCAAGCATTTCTCTGATATGTACATAAAGCCATGAAAAAGTCAGATCATTTATTGGCTAGATTCATATCAAATGTAATGTTGTTATGGAATTAACCCCATTTCTCGGTTCTTTCAATACCCTGAAATGTAAACGACATAAACCAACAAATTCATGCAGCACATCTGCAACGTTAAAACTAGCCCAGTTGGGATGTCGTGCAAATTCAGTGGGTTGGCTTTTCTGATCTGGTTAAAGCTAGAGTAGATAGCATTATTCTTTAGGTAAGACTAGTTCAACATCAATTCATGATCAAGAAAACAGAAGCTTGCAAGGAGCTGAAACAGTCAATGAAACCCCATCAATGCAGGGCTAACATTTTCATCAAGAAAGGATCACCGAAGTTTCTAAATGTGGCCTGGGGTTGAAGCAGCTGTGAACTTGAGGAAGGACAAGTGTGGGTTTCCCTCTTAGGTTGAGAAATAACAAAGGCTCTAAAGCATGTGAAGAGATGCAACTGGAGAAATGGTTTTAAATGCTGAGGGGCATTATCCTGTCCCAACACCCATGGAAAGCTTCAGCATGGGGAAGCCAATGTTTTTCCATTGTTGCCAGACCCCTCAGCTCTGCTAATGCTGAAAGCGTAGCACCGCTGTCAGATGAAAAGTCAAAACATTTATTTTTCTTCGTGGATTCAAGGAGCAAAGTGAGTGTGACCCAGAGAGAGAGAGAGAGAAAGAGAAAGAGAGAGGGGGGGAGAGGGAGGGATGGAGGGAGGGAGGGAGGCTTAGCAGAAATGGACTAAAAGGGTTGCTGGATTGATTAAGTGGGCAATTGGATAGAGTAAAAAGTTTTCATTTCTTTTGTTGGTTCATGTACGGGGTTACTAATCAGTTGTGCCTGAGGTTGTCAATGAAAGATGAGAGAAGGCCAAGTTATAGAATGAATGAATAAATGAACCATGCCATTCAATATTAAAAGTTTTGACTTCACATAATTTATCCAATCCAGAGATTTCTCAAAGGGTTCTCTGCAGGGATTTGACATGATTTGTACAATGTACCTCATGACTGCAAAGCATGCAGTGGTGTAAATACTGGGAAGCTGGGAAGGTGATTTCCTTGGCATAATGGGGCTTCGAACTCTCCTTCTAACTCAGTATTTGTCAACCTCAGCAACTTTCAGCTACGCGGACTTCAATTCCCAGAATATCCAGCCAGCATGTGCCCAAAACCCTTTTTTATTATTATTATTCCTTTAGTGCGCAATAGGAAAGAGTTGAACCTACAGGCAGGCTGGGGTCATTCCCATCTATGTCCCTTCTCTATGGGCAGCAAAAAAGGGCAGTGGGCTGATACGAAATGAAAAAAAGGCAAAATGAAAATTTTGTGAAACCCATCAACCTCCTTAATATGAACCAGGGCTTTTTTTTTCATAGAACGCTCAGAACGGAGATCCGGCACCTTTTTTTTGGATGAAATCTTGTAGGGTAGCAAGGCGGGTTGTATAACATGTGTGAGTTCCGGCACCTTTTTCTTTTACAAAAAAAGCACTGATATGAACCAACATCTTCTTCTAAAAACAACATCCTAAGAAGAAGGGTATACAGAGAGTAAGGAGGATGGTCTTGATGGAGGAGATATGCAAGTACTATGTTTCGAGCAAAAGGGGCTGAAAAGTCCCAAGGTACTTTTTCAAGAGGCAACTGGACTTTCTTCTTTTTAGAATAGAATGGAATAGAATAGAATAGAGCTGGAAGGGACATTGGAGGTCTTCTAGTCCAGCCCCCTGCTTGAGCAGGAGAACCTATATCATCTCAAACAGGTCGCTTCTCATCCACGAAGCTTGTTCAGCTCTGACTGGGTGATGGGGAATGGCAGGATTTATATTCCTTGCAAACAGTTGGTCATTTGCATTCTTTTAGAGAGTCATTCAGGCCTAAACGTAAAAGAATGCAAATGACCAGCTGCTTGCAAGGAATATAAATCCTTTCATTCCTCACCATCCAGTCAGAGCTGAACAAGCTTCGTGGATGAGAAGCGAGACATTTTCAAAGAAAAACAAGGAAGTCCAGTTGCCTCTTGAAAAGGCACCTCTGGGACAACCAGGACCTGGATGACTGAGAATCTCCATAGACAAGGGGCTGAAATATTTTTCAAATCCAGAATGAAAGGATAATATTTGAAAGGACAATCAGACTTTGCTACTACAGCCAAGCTCAATAAAAGTCATTTTAGCCCTCCTGTGAAGTTGAATTCATGGTCTGGTCTACTTGATGGAGCTGACAGAAAGATAGAGGATAGCTTTTAATTTTTTTTCCTCTGTCCTTTCAAAAACTGAGCCGCGTATTTCGCCTCTGGTCTTCAAGATAAGGCTTGAAATATACTATCCCCAGTGGAGCATGAACAAGAAGTTTATTTCTTCTGCAGCATTCTACCACCAACCATGCCAACCATCCCTTTCAAAGCTTGATTCCTTGAGATGAACCTGTGCTTCCATCCTGTCCTTAAAGTCAGTTTGAGGCAGTTTCAAAACAACAGTTGTTGGTTTCTCTGCCCTCCTTTCCCATGTGACTTAGCATGATCTATTGATAGGAAAACCAATCATCAATTGCTCCTTTATACCTGTGGTGGCTGAACATTTGAATGTCCGGTGTAATGTAGTGGGTCCGACGCAAGAAAGAGACACCAGCCGGAGTACAGGTTTAGCTCTTTATTGGTAGGTTCTGTGCTGGGGAGCCCGGGCTACCTGGCCTCCTTATATACCTGGCCAGGTAGGTGCCTAGCCAATGGGATTGGCCCTAGGTTTCCCGCTGGATGCTAGGTTTTCCCGCCAACCATCCAGGCCAACTCCCCCTAGTGGTCACTGCTATGTAGGCAACCTGCACCTGGATACATAACATCCGGCTCCAATTTTTATTGGTAGAGTAACTATGAAGGCCTTGGAAAAGATGTTCAGGTAAAGATGTTCAGATGTTCAGGTACACACACAGGGAATTTTGGGAAATGAAGTCTATACATCTTAAAGTGGCCAAGGTTAACAAACAGTACCATAAAGTGTTACAGAGAAAACCACAACCTGTATAATTCTGATCTTTGTAGGGCTGGCCATATCCACTTTTCCAAAAATACAGATCCACAGTGGAGCCCAAAGAGATCCAGGCATTGCATACCCTATTTTAAACTTAAATTACAAGTTGAGAAACAAGGACTCCTTTTTAAATAAATATGCAGCACCATTGTACCAAGTGATTGAGGGCCTTTTGGAAAAGACCATCCAGTTAACAGCCTTTAGCCAACTTTGATTGATCTTGAAAAAACAAAGCAGGCCATAAACATTATGAGATGTTCTTTGTTTTGTTTTGTTTTTTCCGGAGATGGAAGACCTCAGGACATCTCAGGAGTGCAAGTTAGAATGAGAAATTAAACAAAACTTGGAAGAAGCCATGACATGCTATTTTCTACTCTATTGCTAAAACCCAAGAAGCAGTAAGCAGCATACATATAATTTTAAGGAAGAGGAATATGACTACCTCAAACGTCCTATGGTTTGAGCTTGCCTTAAAGCAAGTGGATCAGAAGGTCGGCAGTTTGGTGGGTTGAATCCCGAGTGCCGCGTAACAGAGTGAGCGCCTGTTACTCGTCCCAGCTTCTGCCAACCTAGCAGTTCGAAAGCACGTAAAAGTGCAAGTAGAAAAATAGGGACTGCTCCGATGGGAAGGTAACAGTGTTCCGTGCGCCTTTGGCGTCTAGTCATGCCGGCCACATGACCACGGAGACATCCTCGGACAAGCGCTGGCTCTTCGGCTTTGAAACGGAGATGAGCACCGGCCCCTAGAGTTGGAAACGACTAGCACGCATGTGCGGGGGAACCTTTACTTTACCTTTAATAACAGAATATCAGAGTTGGAAGGGACCTTGGAGGTCTTCTAGTCCAATCCCCTGCTCAAGCAGGAGACCCAATGCCATTTTAGACAAATGGCTGTCCAATCTCTTATTAAAAACCTCCTGTAATGGAGCACCCACAGCTTCCTGAGACAAGCCGTTCCACTGATTAATTCTTCCAACTGTCAGAAATTTCTCCTTACTTGTATGTTGGTTCTCTCCTTGGTCAGTCTCCATCTGTTGCTTCTTGTCCTGCCTTCAAGTGCTTTGAAGAAGAGTTGGCCCTCCTTCTTTCTATAGATATTGGAATATTGTTATTATGTCACCCTAATCATTCTTTTCATTAAACTAAACAGTAGGGAAGCTTACCTAGTGATGTAACAGGTATGAATTTGGTTTTCTTGCTTGAATTTCTGGCTCATTGGTTTTTTTTTTGTTTTGTTTTTATTGACCTCAAGTTGGGCCAAACGTCTTTCCAATAGAGAGCCAGTCTGGTTTAGTGGAGAAGGCACCAGGCTAGAAACTGGGAGACTGTGAGTTCTAGCCCAGCATTAAGCACAACATTTGGCTGGGTGACTTTGGGCCAGTTCCTCTCCCTCAGGCCAGTAAACGACAACCTCACATGGTTGTTGTTTTTGGGAAAATAGGACGAGGGAGGAGTATTACTCAATGCTCGCAGCCTTGAGGTATTTATAAAAATAATAGAGATGATAAGAGATAGTTAGATAGGTACAGTAGATAGACACAGAGATTGACAAGCAGACATTCACATCCTGAGGCATCTTTTGATATTTAAACCTTGGATATTTGGATAATTAACCTGTGGATATTTTCCTCAGAGATCTCAAAAGGTTCTTACAAATTGGAATTTTTAATGTGCCAAAAAAGGGGGTTCTTATTAAATACATGCTTGGAGACTAATCCTATTAACGGTATTTAATTTGAATGCATTGTAGCTGGAGTTCTCCTCAAGATGAGTCTGGAAGTTGAGAATTATGCCAAAAGGCAGCCATGAGGTTGCTAACTAGCACACAAGATTGCAGTTGAATAATTCCCAGGTTGAAAGGTCTGCTCTCTTTGCCAGATGTTTCCTGGAGATTATTTATGGTATGGGAAATTATTTTTTAAAACCCCAGTCTAGAGTGCATATTCAGGGACTATGATCCCTGAGTATGGCGTCAGGAGAAAATTCAACAGAAATACTTTCAGAGCTGCCCCTTCTTGCTCAATACCATCTATCTGATTTGAAGAAAAAGATCTGGAGAAGATCCAGATTACTAAAAGCCCTCTCTTGAGAGTTATTTATGCCAACAAGAGTAGCAATGTTTCCTTCTACCCTTCTCTGGTTAGTGTTGCATGCTACAATTTGTTGCATAGGGGAACTTCTAAATTTACATGGGGGTAAATAAGGCCTGGGGGAATTTGACATCGGCCCTGTGCTGACCTAGTTGTCCCCGGTTTTCTGCTTTCCTGAGTTTGTTTGTTTGTGTATTTGTTTTGGATGTCTATGGAGATTTTCATTCATCCAGGTCAGGGGTGTCAAACTCAATTTCATTGAGGGCCACATCAGCATTGCGTTTGCCCTCAGGGGGCCGGGTGGGTATGGCCTGGGTGGGTGTGGCCTACTGGGTGGGCGTGGCTAGAGTGCATATGGCCTACTGGGTGGGCGTGGCTAGAGTGCATATGGCCTACTTGGTGGGTGTGGCTAGAGTGCATATGGCCTACTGGGTGGGCGTGGCTAGAGTGCATATGGCCTACTGGGTGGGCGTGGCTAGAGTGTGTATGGCCTACTGGGTGGGCGTGGCCAGCTCTACATCGTTCGCATCAAGGATGCCTATGGGGGCCTGGGCAGGAGTGGGACAGATCTGAGGGTCTGGCAGAAGGAGGGTCTCTGGGCCAGGGCCAAGGCAGTGGGGGCCGTTCCCTCACTGTTTCCAGGATAGCTTCACGGGCACATGAAACCACTTCACAGGCCAGATCCGGCCCCCGGGCCTTGTGTTTGACATGTCTGATCTAGGTCATGGTTGTCCCAAAGATGCTTTTTCAAAAGGCAATATTTGAACTTTGTTTTTCCTTGAAGATGTTTCGCTTCCCATCCAAGAAGCTTCTTCAGTTCTGAGTGAATGGTGGAGGAGGGAAGGATTAACAGCTAGATGACTGCAAGGAATATAAATTATTTCATCCTCCACCATTCAGTCACAACCGAAAAAGCTTCTTTGATGAGAAACAAAATGTCTTCAAGGACAAACAAAGTCCTGTTGCCTTTTGACAAAAGCACCTTTTGGTTATTTCTTTTAGATTTTTTTTTAAAGAAACTCACCGTTATTATTTTTATAAATAACTCAGGGTGTAATAGAAAATCCTTCGTATTGCTTGCATCAACACTGTTAACTGATTTTATCACATATACTGGATATATGTCATATGACTGTATGTTTTAGTGGGGTATTCTGCCAGTAGCAGAGTTGTTATTCCCTGCTCGAAGTAGCTGGACTACACTTTTTCCTGACCACAGTATGGAAGTGATTTGTCCTTGCCATCTTCTGGGAGAAGAAACTTTAGCAGAGAATCCTAGGATGCCAACAGGGTCCCCCTCCCCAAATACTAACCGTTTAGTTTCTAAATCCAGAAAAGTTATGTGTCAACCACCTGCTATACTGTTTAAAGATGCAGAAAATTTGTAATGTTACATCTCTTTAGTCTCTAAAAGGCAATGATTTCATAGTTTCTGTTTTAATTTACTTTTTGATATATAGTTATAAACTGTCTTTTTTTAAAAAAAAATGGTAAAGTCTGTTATGCATTCTTTTCAAGGGAAAAGTTTGCATATAAATCAAGATAAGGCAAGCTGATTTCATTGTTGTCCTCTGAGCATCACTATAGGTAGGCCTTGATTTACAAATATTCATTTAATGACCACTCAAAGCTACAATGGTGCTAAACAAAGTACCTTACAACCGGTCCTCACACTTACGACCATCACAGCATCCCAGTAGCCCTGTCATCAAAATTTGGTTTGGCTACGGGTCTCTCTTTACAACAGTTGCAGCATCCTGGGTCATATAATCACCATTTACAACTTCCCCAGGATGCTTCCAAAAAGCAAAGTCAACAGCAGAAGGCAGGTTCATTTAACGACCACATGCTTCACTGAATGACCATGTGATTCACTTAGTGACTGTGGCAAAAAGTTCATAAACTCAGGCACATTATTCTATTATACTTACTGACAGATGTTCTGGTCCTAATTATGGTAGGAAATTGAGGACTATCTGTATTTGGGAGGTGTTTTATTTTCTAAAAAAAATAAAAATCAGCGTAGATAAAAGTAAGGTTTTACACTTAGACAAAAAAAAATCCAACTGTGCAGATACAGACAAGGTCAAATGTGTCTCAATGCCAGCAACTATAAGACGGATCTTGGAGTCCAAGTGGACGATCATTTAAATATGATCCAACAGTGTGTGGCAGCAGCCAAAAATGCTAATGCAATCCTAGGCTGCATTAATAGACGAACAGAATCAAAAACACTAAGTACAGTATTAGTAGCAATTTACAAAGCCTCAGTAAGACCATACTTGGAATATTGCATCTGGTTTTGGTCACCACAATATTAAAAAGATGTTAAGACTCTGGAAAGAGGCCAGAGAAGAGTGACAAAGATGATTAGGGGGCTGGAGATATATGAAGAAGGGTTGCAGGAATTGGAGATGTCTAGTCTATTGAAAAGAAGGACTAGGGGAGATATGATGATATTGTTCCAATATTTGGATGTCTGTCACAAGGATGAGGGGGGTCGACCTCTTTTCCAAAGCACCAAAAGGCAGGACAAGAAACAATGGATGGAAACTAATCAAGGAGAGAAGCAACCTAGAACTAAGGAGAAATTTCCTAACAGTGAGGACAATCAACCAGTAAAATGCCTTGCCTTCAGGAGTTGTGGGTGCCCCATCAGTGGGGGGTTTTCAAGAAGACACTGGACAACTACATGTCTTCGAATCCCAAGTGCCGCGTAACAGAGTGAGCACCTGTTACTCATCCCAGGTTCTGGCAACCTAGCAGTTTGAAAGCACGTAAAAATGCAAGTAGAAAAATAGGGACCACACTGGTGGGAAGGTAACAGCGCTCCGTGCGCCTTTGGCATCTAGTCATGCTGGCCACATGACCACGGAGACGTCCTCGGACAAGCACTGGCTCTTCGGCTTTGAAATGGAGATGAGCACTGGCCCCTAGAGTTGGAAACGACTAGCACGCATGTGCAGGGGAACCTTTATCTTTACCTTTTAGAGAACCTTAGCTTTTTATGACTTGTGGACTTCAACTCCCAGAAATCCTGAGTCAGCCATGCTGACTCAGGAATTCTGAAAGTTGAAGTCCACAAGTCATAAAAGAGCCAAGGTTCCCTACTCCAGGTATAAACTCTCCTGCTCATGCAGAGAGTTGGACTAGGTGACCTCCAAGGTCCCTGACAACTCTGTTATTCTATGTTCTACATTCTCTGTAAACCAGATTTCAGGTGCCACTTTTGGTCCACAAATATAAACTGTAAAAGCAGATGCATGCCTAACTCTGGTGGAAATCAGTTTAGAGGCAAGCATAAAGATTGAGAGATTGAGATTGAGATTGAGATTGAGATTGAGCTGTATTCTAAGCATTTTCCCAAGGATCAGGACTCGTTAAAATCAGCGGGATTGTATGTTTAGTTGACCTTTGCAGGATCCCTCAGATGCCTCCCTCCTGAGCTGGATTTCAAGCTCTTCCAGTTGGCAGGACCAGATTCCTTGCATTTCTTTGATTCTAAAGGTAAAGGTAAAGGTTCCCCTGCACATGCGTACTAGTCATTTCCAACTCTAGGGACTGGTGCTCATCTCTGTTTCAAAGCCAAAGAGCCAGCGCTTGTCCGAGGATGTCTCCGTGGTCATGTGGCCGGCATGACTAGACGCCAAAGGTGCACGGAACGCTGTTACCTTCCCACTGTAGTTGTCCCTATTTTTCTACTTGCATTTTTACGTGCTAAGTTGACAGAAGCTGGGACAAGTAACAGATGCTCACTCTGTTACACGGCACTCAGGATTCGACCCACCAAACTGCCGACCTTCTGATCGACAAGCTCAGTGTCCTAACCCACTGAGCCACTGCGTCCCTTTTTTCTTTGATTCTAGACTCATGGAAATTAAGGCTAGAATGGAAAGACATCAGCATTCCAGAAAATATTGCTATGCAAAAGGTGGCAGGGGGTGGGGTGGGAGAGAGAGAATCAGTTAAGCGAGGAACATAATTTTCAAAATTATCATAACATTAAAGAGTAAGTGCAATGGGTTGCCGCCAATTTTTTTCTCTTTACAGCCACTTGCATGAAAAATACAGGATCCAGAATGGCCTTTGGAGATTACCAACTGAACAAAAGCCTCTTAAGTGCTGGTTCGCCTCTGTCTTTATTTAAAAGGAAAACAATAACCCCAAACTGAAAACAGAGCTATAAAACTTCACAAAATAAGCCCTCTGGATGCTTCGCGATACACATCCCACCCTGGCAATTGTAGCTGAATGTCTCTGCTATAATGCAGCCTATAAATATTTATACCGTCGCAGGTTTGCAGATATAAACAGTGCTTTCTGCCATTGAACTATGTCTTCTCCCTCTTCATATAGTCTTTGTGGGATTCTCCTGATATAAGCAGGGCTTTTTTCCTCATAGAACGCTCAGAACGGAGTTCCGGCACCTTTTTTGGATGGAACCCTGTAGGGTAGGCAAGGCGGGTTGTATGACATGTGTGAGTTCCAGCACCTTTTTCTTTTACAAAAAAAGCACCGGATATAAGTGTTTGTGTGTGTGTGTGTGGGGGGGGAAACCATGCAGTGAGGCACTTGGAGCAGAGGGGGGCTAGCCATTGCTAGCCTTTGAGGGCTTCAGGGAAAGAGCTGGCCAAGATAGCCCCAAATACAACTGATCCCACAGAGGAGCTGCTTGGATGAATGACAGAGCTTGCAAGTTAACACTTGAACTAATGCTGGTGAATTAGAGATTAATAAGTGCAGAACCAATGCTATGAAATGCACTATCTACTTATTCTTTAATCAGATTCCCTGGCTGTTTTGCTCTTCTATTATCGCTGGAACAAATTTTACATTTGAAATCCATCAGATCTTGGCAAGATAAGTATTCTAAGCTAAACCCACCTTCAGTCACATTAGCATTCAAGAAGCTTCAGCTCCACACTCGAAGTAGCAAAAGGGAGAAATCAATGCTGGACATTGTCTCTCTGTGAAGGCCAGGGACCCACATCTGTGTAATCGACATTAGTGCTTTGGGTTAAGGTATGGCTCATTTAACCATTGTTTGTTAGCTCAGGCACAATTTGGTGGGTTTATTTTTTGCCTGGTGGTGGGTGGGCAACTTTTAGAACATAGGACATAGAAGAACAGGGTTGGAAGGGAGACCTTGGAGATCTTCTAGACCAACTCCTTGCTTAAGCAGAAGACCCTATATCATTCCAGACAAATGGTTGTCCAATCTCTGGAAAATCTCCAGTGATGGAGCATCCACAACTTCCAGAGGCAAGCCACTCCACTGATTGATTGTTCGCACTGTCAGGAAATTTCTCCTTAGTTCTAGGTTGGATGTCTCTTCAATGATCTTCCACTGGTTACTTCTTGTCCTGCCCTCAATACTTTGGAGAATAGGTTGACCCCTTTTTCTCTGTGACAGCCCCTCAAGTACTTTTAGGAATTAGGAGTCACACCAGACTTTCTTTGAGACACAAAGCTTGGGAGATATAAAATAGATGAGACAATGCAAGAGGGTAGATCTTTTTTAGTTGTCCCCTGCTAGGGAAGGAAGACAAAATTGTTGCATCTTTCTGTTATGTCTTACACCTACATGTTTTCTCTAAACAGTAGACAGTCACAACTCCAACATTTGATAATTATTGATCAGATGGGGTTGGGGGGGGCACACAAGACTTTGTATCTAAAATGAAAACAGAAAAAATGACAGCTCTGCAGAAAAATAAGCGCCTGGCCTTTTCATGAAATAGTTATTGAATTAAATCTTTCAGTCATAGGCCAGAATAAAATAAGAATTACAACCTTACAATGATAATACTGAAATCTACAAGATTTGTTTTACTTGATCATTGTATGCCACCCACGTGGCTTCTTGGGAGAAGGGCAGCCATATAAACTGATAAATATCACACACACACACACACACACACACACACACATACATATACATACACATATATGCTAGCATTGCCAAAACTGCTATAATATAACAGACAGATCTTAATATAATGTTCTTAATATCTAGACTAAGCTTATTAACTAAGAAATGGAAGTAAAAGAGAATATAAAGTAGTATAGTATTATGGCAAAATGATTAAAATTCAACTACTAATTAGTTCTTATCTAATCTACTAATTAGCCACATTGAGTACATCCAGTCTCAAAAGCCCAATTTACCAGAAGTGGTACAATGACTATTTATTATTCAATTTATATAGCTGCCCATCTCACATGTGTGACTCTAGGTGGCTCACAGAATGAAAAATAACAAAAATAAGAAAAACAAACAATCAAAACATATATAGGTAACCAAAACCAACGATATCAAAAGCCATTAAAAACAAGCTGAAACAGTTAAAACAACTGAATGCTGGAGAATGCCAACCATCAGCTTTTGAACAATACAACCATCTTGCAGGATTCACATCTCTAAGGATCTCCAAACCTGATGTCACAAAAGTGGTCTTCTGGGTTTTCTGAAAGGTCCAGAGGATCAGGGCAAAAGATGCTCCAGAGGTCAGGTGTCACGGTAGAAAACGCTCTCCTCCTGGGTCCCATCAGATGAAACTCATTGTTAGATGGGGTCCATAACATACTCCCTTTGCCAGACATGACGGGATGAGTAGATGTAACCCAAGGGAGATGGTCCCTCAAATAACCCAAACTCATGCTAAGTAGGGCTCTATAGATCATGGGTTATGTTGGATTGAACCCAGAAGCAAACTGGTGACCAGGGAAGCTCGCAGAGCAGAGGTATAATATGCACTGATTCTGGAGGGCGCATAACTGACTGCCTCACCATCAGCTTCCCGATGCTCTTCATGCATGTACAATGTATTACAGTGAAACATCCAAGAGGTGAACAGGACATGAATGACAGAGAGTTCAGGAGGTTTTGACAAATCAGCCATCAATAGACACATAGATGTTAGCAACATCTATAGACTATGCAAAAGAGACAATCAACCAGCCCCAAAGAGAAAGAGACTCCAGCACCTCCCCACCATTAATCAGCACTCAGGTCAGCATAGATTAACTCCAAGGTCAACTTCAGACCAACATTTAGGTAAACAATACGCCAATCAAGAAACTGCCAAAGAGCCATCAGTAAACAGCCCAACCAAGAGCCTTGGTGGAGCAGTGGGCTAATGCCTCCTTAAGTAACACCAGCTGCCTGCAATTAGTGCAGGTTCGCATCCCACCAGGCTCAAGGTTGATTCAGCCTTCCATCCTTCCAAAGTAGGTAAAATGAGGACCCAGATTGTTGGGGGCAATAAGGTGATTTTGTAAAAATGCCGCTGGGGGGGGGGGCAAAAGCCCTAATAAGCAGGCATATACATAGAATGAAGGCTATTGCTAAGCACATTGATTTGTGCTTTAGATTGTAAGCCACCCTGAGTCTTTGGAGAAGGGTGGGATATAAATGGGATTAAAAAAACAAACAAAGAAACAAAGAATCCCTAAGCCCCACCCAGACAGGCAAGACACCAGAATACAAACTAATAGCAAACAGTACTCCTTGCTAGCACTGATGATGTTATCTAGTTGGGGTAATGAAACGTCTGCAAGAAAACAAGCAAGCTCAGAGAGCACCAAGGACCCCTCAGTCCAGAAAGGGTTCAATTGAGGTACAATCTGACATGGTGCAAAGGCCCTCTTAACCATGAATGTTACCTCTTCATCAAGCATGTGTCCAGAGTCCAAAAGGATCCCTAAGGTCCTTCTGGACACTCTGTTTGGAGCAGTCCAACCCCATCCGGCACCAAAGATGATACGTTCTCAAATCCCAAAGGTCCCCAAAGCCAAATATGCTCAGTCTTGCCAGGCTTAAGCTAAAGTTTGTTCTCCACCCAAACAACCTGCACAAACCCTCCAAACACTGAGACAAGACATCAAGTGCCTTTGCTAGGGGTGGAGATGTACAGTTGGATATCATCAGTGTTCTGATGGTGCCTCACTCCTTCAGTATGGTTTTCAGTCACACAGAGATGTCTAATCCTAACTATGATGAAACATGTGGTTTCGTAATGCAAGCTCTGCCCTATCATCATTGTGCTGCAAAGTTACATAAAGTATGGAAGAACTCTCTTTTGCACGGCAGCTTCATGATAAGTTTCTGGGTGATTCCTTTGTTCCCATTCTTCCTCTACTTATCCCTGTGAGATCAAGAACGGGAAACGGGGAGCCCAAGTCAATATCCTCTTTCGGTCATAGAAACTGGGCTGCGTTCATTTCATGCCTTCCTCCTCCAATCTTCCTCACAGGATTGTTGCTCCAGGAATAAAAACCATGCTGAGCATCTACGTGCATAAGAGAGGCTGCATCCCGTCACACACCCACTCCTGATTTTCATCAATTTCCAACTTCCATTATCTTTTTATCTGTGTATGGATGGGTTCTTTTAAAGACAGAGTACAGAAGAGCTGCCACCCTCTATTTTTTATTTTTCCAAGAATAGCTATAGGGCATGTCTACAGTCTAAGGATTAAAAAAAAAGAGATTCCTGCTAACTACAGTCTAAGGATTAAAAAAAAAGAGATTCATGCTAACTTCCTGTTGAACTTGTTGATCAGAAGATCGGCAGTTTGTCGGGTCGAATCCCGAGTGCCGCATAGCAGAGTGAGCACCTGTTACTCGTCCCAGTTTCTGCCAACCTAGCAGTTCAAAAGCACATAAAAATGCAAGTAGAAAAATAGGGACCACTACGGTGGGAAGGTAACAGCGTTCCGTGCACCTTTGGCCTCCAGTCATGCCGGCCACATGACCACGGAGACGTCCTCGGACAAGTGCTGGCTCTTCGGCTCTGAAACGGAGATGAGCACCGGCCCCTAGAGTTGGAAACGACTAGCACGCATGTGCGGGGGAACCTTTACCTTTACCTTTTTTTAACTTCCTGTTGAATTTTGCTTAAACTTTCAAAACCCCAAAGTTAAACCAAGATAGTGCTACCAAATCAAATATCAGTGACCTCACAGCACTAGCAGCAAAGCTCCTTTCAACAGAATGTGGTCCCACTTTGGATCTGTCACCCTGCTGGGATGAAGATCAAAGTTTTGGAGGAAATGCTTGGCTTTTTGGTAGAAATAATCGGTTGCTTTGAAGGTATATTTTCAGGCTGCTGCTTGGCTAAGAAACTGGAACCTTGGATGGCTTTTTGAAAATGCATCAAATAGAAAATGCAAAGGGAATTTCACTGAAGTGTCTTTCCCACAAGTCTCTTTCTAGAAATTCCATTTTCAAGTTGGTTTTATATATTTTTTTTTGCAGATTCCAACTGCAGGTATCATAGTTGTTATGGTTTTGTGGGATGGATGGATGGAGGGTGGGAGGAAGGAAGGAAGGAAGGAAGGAAGGAAGGAAGGAAGGAAGGAAGG
>JAKJMR010000468.1:0-23104 GCA_024449315.1 Daboia siamensis
AGGATTTTGAAGAGGCAGAGGAACTAGAGATCAAATTGCCAACATACACTGTATCATGGAGAAAGCTAGAGAAACAGAAAAACTCTACTCTCTCCAGAAAAACATCTGCTTCATTGACTAGGCTAAAGCATTTGATTGTGTGGATCACAACAAACTGTGGCAAGTTCTTAAAGAGATAGGAGTACCAGACCATCTTATTTGTCTCTTGAGAAACATATATGCGAGTCAAGAAGCAACAGTGAGAACTGGACATGGAACCAATGATTCGTTCAAAATTGGGAAAGGAGTCCGGCAAGGCTGTATTCTTAAGTTAAATAGCCCTGCCTATTTAACTTAAATGCAGAGCACATCATGAGAAAGGTAGGGCTAGATGAATCAAAAGTTGGAATTAAGATTGCCGGGAGAAATATCAACAACCTAAGATATGCAGATGATACCACTCTAATGACAGAAAGTGAAGAGGAACTAAAGAGCCACTTGATGTGAGTGAAGAAGGAGAATGAAAAGTTGGGTTGAAACTCAACATTAAGAAAACCAAGATCATGACATCTGGCCTTCTCAATGCCTGGCAAATAGATGGGGAAGAAATGCAGGTAATGACAGATTTTATTTTCCTGGGCTCCAAGATCACCGCAGATGGGGACTGGAACCAAGAAATTAAAAGACGCTTGCTCCTCGGGAGGAAAGCTATGGCAAATCTAGACAGCATACTAAAAAGCAGAGATATCACCTTGCCAACAAAAGTGTGTATAGTCAAGGCCATGGTTTTCTAAGTTGCAGTGTACGGCTGTGAAAGCTGGACCATAAGAAAGGCTGAGCGCCAAAGAATTGAAGCCTTTGAACTATGGTGCTGGAGAAGACTCCTGCAAGTCTTCTTGCAAGGCGATCAGACCGGTCAGTCCTAGAAGAGATCAACCTTGAGTGCTCTTTAGAAGGCCACATCCTGAAGTTGAAACTCAAATACTTTGGCCACCTAATGAGAAGGAAGGACTCACTGGAGAAGAGCCTAATGCTGGGAAAGATTGAGGGCAAGAGAAGAAGGGGACAACAGAGAATGAGGTGGCTGGATGGAGTCACTGAAGCAGTAGGCGTGAGCTTAAATGGACTCCAGAAGATGGTAGAGGACAGGAAGGCCTGGAGGAACATTGTCCATGGGGTCGTGATGGGTCGGACATGACTTTGCAACTAACAACAACAACAAAACATGCATGATAATAAAAAGTATTCTTAGCAATGATTCAGTAATGAGCAGAAAAAGACAAGGATGTGTAGTATCTCCTGAGTGGTTTAATGCATTTATGAGTAAATATAAAGTAAATATAATATATATATATTATGGCTCCACTTTTAATATCAGATCTGAAAGCTGATAGTCATCAATTTTTGTAACCCCAATTATTTCTTCATAGCTAATGCTGCCTTCAAACAACGAAAGTGATGCCTCTATGGGTCTGGGACAACTTGCCATACTGAATTGCTGTGGCGGACTCACCATGGCTGGCTTGCCTCCACTGGCTTGCCCTGGCTGACTAGACACAGGGACAACTCGCCATCACAGGACAATTCAAGGATGAAGCGGGGAGGGGAAGAGGCACCCCCCTACACCAGAAGAAACATCAGCCCCAACCGGTAGGACACAGGGACAGAGTCAACTCATGGGAAGGGGAATGGCCTCAATTTTTAAGGCCTCTGTTTTGCTGATTTTGTTTATCAAAGAATTGGTTGAAGTGGAACCACAGTAATACTCTTGCTTGCTCAGGGCCTATCTGGCACTTAAATTGTTCCACTGATTACTCTGGAGCAGGTCCATGATTAGGAGATTTTTCTAGACCCATGGCTCCCATTTGATAGGCAGAAGGAAGGCTGGTTTAGCTGGGGTAGCCTCAAGAGACAATTTGGAAAGCAAAAATTGGTACAAAATGTAGCAGTCCATGGCCTAGCAGAATATAATAAAATTTATTTATAATGCTTTTGTTGAAAATTCTGCATTTAACTTCCAATATTTCGTATATAAGGGGTGTAGTGGCTCAATGGTTAAAGATGCTGAGCTTGTCACTGGAAAGCTGACAGCCTGGGTTCAAGACCCAAGCACTGTGTGATAGGGAGCTCCCATTACTTGCCACAGCTCCTGCCAACCTAGCAGTTTGAAAGCATGCAAATGCAAGTAGATAAATAGGTATCAGTTTGGTGGGAAGGTAACAGCATTCTGTGGTCCTTGGCATATAGTCATGCCAGCCACATGAGCATGGAAGCATCTTTGGACAATGCTGGCTCCCTTGGCTAAGAAACAGAGGTGGGCATCACCCCCTAGAGTCAGACTTGACTGGACAGGGAAACATTTACCTTTACCTTACTTCTGATATAATTAAAACTGATGTTATGGATCAACAGTGTTGTGGTTTGGCCTCTAACCAACTGTAATACATCTACTTCAAATGGATTCTATCCATCCAATGCATTCATTCTGGGTGGGAATGTTGTGGTTCCCTCCCCATGAGAGATTTGGGGAGGTTTAAAAATGAATGTTTTAGTGAAGCCCCATCCATTGGAACAACCTTCCACCAGAGAGCCAGACAATATCTCATTCTTGAGCTTCAGCAAGGCTTTGAAAACAGCTATACAGAAAGGCATTTGAATGTTAATATCTGCTAGTGGCCTATTTATATTAGTTTTAATTGTAGTATTGAATACAATAACCAATTTATTTAATGGCAGACGGACACCAGCCCTTTTCACACAGCATGTATGATATATGATATTTGATAGAGAAAAACTAAGTAGTCATATATTTTCATTAATACAAATGACAGGGCTTTTTTTCCCATAAAACGCACCAGAACAGAGTTCCGGCACCTTTTTTCTGATGGATTTTCCAGAGTTGCATTCTTTTCCTATTGTTTCCCTTCCCATCCTAGTTTGTTTTTGAAAATGCCCCACTGGCAGTACGGTGCAAGCAGGGTCCCCTCCAGTGCTGTCTGCCTCTTCTAGGAGAAGCCACAGCCAGAGCGTGGTTTGATTGGCTGGGTCAGACCATGTGGTGTGGAAGCCGATGGTGGTAGTGAGAGACACATAAACATGGAGGCTGTCTTTCAAGAGAGGGTGAGTGAGCCTTTTGCCTTCCCTTACAGAAGGTGGGTGTGAGGGTAAAAAGAGGGCAAAGCTAGAGAAAAGAAAGGCGGCTGGCGTGGAAACTGTTTCAGTTCCTTGGGTAGTTCAAAGGCTGGAATGTCTATGAAAATATCTTTTTAGTCTTTTATACTTTATATTCAAACTGCAAAAGGGAAGAATAAGAATAAAGCCAATGTCTTATGATTTAGAGGTATTATTATTATTAATATATATTAATTATGTATTGGTCAGATGTAAAGGTAGACCTAGAGCAGACATGTCAAACACAAGGCCCGGGGGCTGGATCTGGCTCACAAAGTGGTTTCATGTGGCCCGCGAAGCCATCCTGGAAACAGTGAGGGAACGGCCCCCACTGCCTTGGCCCTGGCCCAGAGACCCTCCTTCTGCCAGAGCCCCTCAGATCTGTCCCACTCCTGCCCAGGCCCCCGTAGGCACCCTTGATGCAAACAATGTAGAGCTGGCCACGCCCAGCCAGTAGGCCATATGCACTCTAGCCATGCCCACCCAGTAGGTCATACCCACCCTGGCCATACCCACCCGGCCCCTTGAGGGCAACCGCAATGCTGATGCGGCCCTCAATGAAATTGAGTTTGACACCCCTGACCTAGAGTATGAGGTTTAATCAGATCTATTTATTAAATTGGGTTTAACTTAAAGGTAAATTAAAAGCAATTAAAAGCAAAGTTTCAACTTTAATTTGTTTCAAGTCAATATTCATATTAAACTCCAAATGTAAATTTTTCCACCTTGTTAGACAACTTCGTAAAAAAAAATTCAATCTTTTACAAGCAACCAAATTTTGTTTTATTGGGCCAATTTCATTCCACACAGAAAGCTGACATTTCCACTCATTAAACTAAATGGGTAACGCCAATAGTAAATGTCCCCAAAGATGAATAAAATGGCTTCATGTGATTTAAAGCCACACATTGCATGTTAACATTAATAGTATAAACTTACCTTGAACAAAATCCTAGTCTTTTAGATACACTAAAAATTGAAGGTGTTAAGTCATGGGCTCTTGGGTGCAGGAATGACAACACGAGGCTGAGTACAGGATAACTCATACTTTATTCTTGCTGGAACTGTACTGAAACTTGGGCTGCAAGCAGCCACAATATATAGTCTAGCCCCTAGGCAGCAGCCAATGGGTTTGAACCCGCTCTTGCCGCCTGGCGCTAGCCAATTGCAAGACTGGAGACAGCCAGTCTGGGTTGCTGGAGAGCCGTTGGCTGCTCTAGCAACACACGTGATGTATCCCCACAAGCCCAGTACTTAACACCCCTCCCCTCTTAGATTGAACTATGACAACCGCAATTAGTCTTGACAGTTGTCAAGACTTATTAATCAACTCACATACAACTGTAGTGATAATAATAATAATAATAAATAATAAATTCACAATGAGATTAAACAACATCTGAACTGGCTTACATTGCAGTAATAGCAGTTTCACAATGCACAAGTTTCTGTAGTTAGTGGTAAGAAGTTTTACAACACTAAACATCACTTTATTTTACAATGTAATCTGGGAGGTACGCAGGAGGCTTGTGTGGCCTAGTGGAACGTCTTGGAGTTCCCATCATGTTGTGGTCTACCAGCTCACCCCGTGGGATGGGTAGACCCATGTTCCTTTGTGCTCCTATGTTAAGGGGAATCGAAATGCTCTGGCTGGCCTCACCAGGTTGGCCCACCCCAGAGTCAGTCTGTTTGGCAGAGTAAGCACAGTGGTTGCTGAAATTTGGATGGCTCGCTTCGTCAGGGGTTCCATGTTTCACTCCCGTGCTCCCTGGTTCTTCCTCAGATTCCATCTCCACTGAGAAGGAAAAACCCTGGTGGTCCAAGTGAGGGCTGGCTTGGCCGCAAGTTTGAGGACCTTGGGAGGGACTTATGACGCAGTTCTCACTTAGTGGCCATTCTGGAAATCTTTTCCTGAGTTGGTCAATGTGCCTTTTGACAAGTTGCCCTCCCTCCAACCCCACTTCATAAGATAGGGGTCCGGATGCCTTGGTTATTTGACCAAGAACCCATAAATTCCCTTGACCATAGTTCCTGGCCCAAACCCAATTGCCCATGTGCAGCCCCCTCGGGGGTTTTGGTTGAGAGGCTTCTGCTGCCACTCTGTCTGGATGCAACCTGTCCAGTTTAGTAATCAAACGCCTCCCCCAACGTAGTTCTGCAGGACTTTTACCTGTGGCAGTGCAGGGCATAGAATGCTGGCAGAGTAAAAAATCTGCCAATCTGTGATGCTAGTCACCTGTGACAATGTGCTTGAGTTCCTCCTTTGTCGTCCTCACCATGCTTTCGGCTTGTCCAAGATGGATGAAATGGTGCAGACGTTGCATGTCTGATGAGATTAGCTCTAAGAAAAGCCTGAAATTCAGCAGCAGTGAATTGGGCCCCATTATCAGAAACTAAGACATCAGGCAGCCCATGTGTTGCAAAGAGTTTTCTCAGCACCTGGATGGTCTTAGCAGTAGTCATGTTAGGAACTGGAATTACTTCCAGCCATTTTGAGTGGCTATGCACTACTATCAGGAAAAGCTACCCCTGAAAAGGCCCAATGTAGTCTATGTGAATTCCTAGACCAGGGAGTGTGCGTTTCCTCCCACCTGTGAACTGGGGCCTGTGGCATTTCAGGCCTAGATTGCTAGCATGTATAACAACCATGGACTTGACCCTCAATGGCCTTATCAAGGCCCGGCCACCAAAGGTAGCTTCTAGCTAAGACTTTCATTCTGACAATGCCTGGATGGCCTTCATGTAAGGAGTGTAAGACCCTGTCTCTTAGGGAAGTGGGAATTATGACACTGTTTCCTCATAAAATGCACCCTTTATGTGCAGACAACTCATGCCTCCTGACAAAATAACTTTGAAATTCAGAGCCTGGACTTCTTTCCAACCAGCCCGTGTATACCCATGACAACACTCTACTCAGAATTTTATCTGTGGCAGTTTCAGCAGCAATATCCTCTGCATGGAGGGGAAACTCAGGTATGTCTTGTATGGACAGTATTCTAGCAGCAGGAGCTGGATCAGGATCCATTAGTGGCAGTGGTAGTCTGCTGAGGCCATCAGCATGGCCCATATCCTTTCCTGGTTTATGAATTAACTTAAAATTGTATGCAGACAAAAAAAAATAGACCATCTCAACATTCTTGGAGATAGTATGTGGGGGGTTTGTTTGTCTGTTGTGAACAGTCCCAACAGAGGTTTGTGGTCAGGGTAGACAGTGAAATCCTTGTCATATAAATAATCATGAATTTTTTTAACTCCAGCAACTATGGCCAGGGCCTCTTTGTCAATCTGGGCATAGTTGCGCTCAGCAGATGACAAGGTCCTTGAGTAAAATGCAATGGGGACCTGTTTCCCATTTTTCTCTATGTGGCTTAAGACTGCCCCCACCCCATAGGGAGATGCATCACATGCAAGACGTACAGGTTTAGACTCTATGTAATGAGTTACAGTGGACTTTTCTGATAGCAGTGCTTTCAAATCCTGGAAAATTTTTTCATGTAAGTTAGTCCATTTCCAAGGGGCTTTTTTGACAAGCAGCCTGTGGAGGGGCTCTGCTATTGCTGCCTTATGAAGTAGGAATGTGTGATAAAAGTTTAGGAAACCCAAAAATGCTTGCAGCTCTCCTTTTGATTTGGGCCTAGGAGCCATTTTAATGGCCTTCACTTTAGAATCAGCGGGGTGAATACTATTAGCATCAAAGCAGAAACTCAAGAATTCTGTTGATGAGACCCCAATACTATACTTGTTCTTCTTTAATTTGAAGCCTGCTTCACGAAGCCTCTGCAGAACAGCCCTGAACCTTCTGGCCAACACTTCTGGGGATTCCCCAGCAATAAGAACATCATCAAAATAAGAGCAGATGCCCTGAATACCCTTAAGTGTACATTCCATAATTCCTTGGAAAATACCCGGTGCAACACTGACTCCAAACTGTAAGCGTTTGACTTTGAATGCCCCTCTGTGAGTCATGATCGTTTGAGCTGCGGCTGTGGCCTCATCAACCGGCAATTGCTGATAGGCCTGTGCTAAATCAAGTTTAGCAAAAATGGGTCCCCCTTGCAAAGAGGCTAAAATATGGTTGACTACTGGAACTGGATAAGCATACTGCTTGAGGGCCTTATTCAATGTGCATTTATAATCAGCACAAATGCAAATTTCCCCGTTGGCCTTAAGTGGAGTGACAATAGGAGTTTCCCACTCCCCACCATCAACAGGCTGTAACACGTCCTGTTCTACAAGCTTATCAATTTTGCAATCAATTTTATGCTTTAAGGCAAAGGGAACCCTGTGAGGTTCAACCCTGATTGGGACAATGTTGGGATCTAACTTGAAAGAAATTGGCGGACCTGTGTATGTCCCTAAGGCTGAATCAAAAACATCCACGTATTCCTCGCACACTGACATGAGGTCTGCCGTTTGTGTCCGGTTTATGCCAGTAATCTGGATACCTAAGGCGTCAAACCAATCAAGTCCAATGAGACTTGTTCTCTGGTCTTCTACTACTATTACATCCAGGTGCCCCAAAAACCCTTTAAATTTTACCAATACGGTGGCTTCACCCTTAACTTTAACGTGAGCATTTTGAAAATCCGTTAAAATGATATCTGAGGGTCTTAGTTTGGCCCAAATGTTACTGCGCCTACAAACAAAGTTGTATGTGTCTTGCAAAATGATTGAGACGGCAGATCCAGAGTCCAACTCCATCTTACATGGAACTCCTTGTAGCTCTACTAAGAGCTTAAGTTTGAGCTTGAGGGGGCGTTGAGCCCCGGTGTGGCAAATGCTTCTCTGGCTTCTGAAGAATCCCACACTAACTGGACCCTGGGCTTCAGTACCTCTCCTAGTCGGTTCCTCTGACTGGTGTTTGGGTGGCCGGTCTCTCTGGTGGGCTCTGCAAACCACCATGATGTGGCTAGTTCTTCCACAAGCTCTACACATGGCTGAACGAAATCTGCAGTTGGTGTGAATATGGTTGCCTCCGCACCCCTTACATCTTGGTAAGAGAACTGCCTTGTAACCATCCTCTTGCTGGTAGCTGTTGCGGTGTTGCGCACTGGGTTGCCTTTGGAGTTTGTTGATTTCGGGTTCTTCTTCTTCTGACGATTCCCCGGCGCATTTGGCAACCTCAAGATGGACCAATTCTTCAACTTTTGAAGGTTTGGTGGGCTCAACTGTCTGCACTGTGCCCCTGGCAGCTTCGTCAGCCATCACCTCATCCTGTGCCTCGGAAAACATTAAATTGGGTCTACCAAACAGTCTCTGCTGAAGGGTTCTGTCCTGAAGGCCACAGACGAGCCGGTCTCTTAGTTGTTCTTCTAAGTTTGAGAACTTGCAAAGGCATGCGGCCTGTCTAAGGCCCGCAATGAACTCCAAAGCTGTCTCCCCGGGTAGCTGCACTTTTTGGTCAAATTTGAATCTCCACGCCATCTCCGATATCTTGGGCTGGAAGTGCCTGGTTAGCTTCTTCTTAAGGTCTGCGTATGAGACTGCTTCGATGGGTGTCGGCATGAAAAGATTGTCTGCCAAATCGAAGGTTGCTGGGCTGCACACGCAAAGCAATGTTGCGGCCTTCAGACCTTCCTCCGTGATCTGATTTGCTCTCAGATAGTTCTCTACTTGCGAAAGGTAAGATGGCCATTCTTCCGGATGCTTCATGTCAAATTCTCTTAGTTTGCCGACCTTTGGCATTCTTCCTTCAAATTCCTGTGATCTTTGGATCCTGTTTCTAGGCTCAGGGAATGCATCCGCTGAGCACGAGGCCGTTAGTGTGGCTTGCTAGCCAGCCTAGAGCGGGGGAGGGAAATGCCTCTTCCCTCCGGTGTGTGCTGCCAACTCCTTGTTGACTTCAGCTCTTAATCAGCGAAGCAGGATCCCACCTTCGTCGCCACTGTTAAGTCGTGGGCGTCGAATGACGACACGAGGCTGAGTACAGGATAACTCATACTTTATTCTTGCTGTAACTGTACTGAAACTTGAGCTGCAACCAGTCACAATATATAGTCTAGGCCCTAGGCAGCAGCCAATGGGTTTGAACCCACTCTTGCCGCCTGGGGCTAGCCAATTGCAGGACTGGAGACAGCCTGTCTGGGTTGCTGGAGAGCCGTTGGCTGCTCCAGCAATGCACGTGGTGTATCACCACAAGCCCAGTACTTAACAGAAGGGGTTTTTTTTCAACTACAAAGGTAAAACTTGTAGGGTAGGCAAGACGGGTTGTATGACATGTGTGAGTTCCAGCACATTTTTTTTGTTTTGTTTTACAAAAAAAGCACTGACAAATGATCAAATAAAATTGTGAAATAAAACTTATAGCACTACCTAGAAAATAGGTAATATGCTCTATACTTCAACTGCATTTCCTTTCTTCTTACATTTTAAGTGCTCATCAAGATTAAGCACTACAACTTTTAGGCTTTCTGTAATGTTACATTTTAGCTGGTATATTTTTCACTTTGCTCTGTTTTCATTTTCAGAACAAGTGAAAGCTTTCCCCCACCACTGCCCCTTCCCCCCCCCCAAAAAAAGAACACATTCACAACTTGTAGCCTAATCCATTTTACAGGGTCATTGTAGGAAAATAAAAAGGGGAGGGATTATGTATGCTACTTAAAGGTAAAGTTTCCCCCGCACATGCGTGCTAGTCGTTTCCAACTCTAGGGGCCGGTGCTCATCTCCGTTTCAAAGCCAAAGAGCCAGCGCTTGTCCGAGGACATCTCCATGGTCATGTGGCCGGCATGACTAGATGCCAAAGGCGCATGGAATGCTGTTACCTTCCCACCGGAGTGGTCCCTATTTTTCTACCTGGATTTTTACGTGCTTTCAAACTGCTAGGTTGGCAGAAGCTGGGATGAGTAACAGGCGCTCACTCTGTTATGCAGCACTCGGGATTCGACCTGCCAAACTGCCCACCATCTGATCGACAAGCTCAGCATCCTAACCCACTGAGCCACCGCGTCCCTGTATGCTACTTAGAACTGGACAAAATAAAAGATGGCTATAAATCAAATAAATAAATGAATAAGTACATTCATAAATTTAGTTCAGTCTGTAAACTGAAGGTAGAGATACAATTTATATGGAAGAAACAGGTATATCTTTCAGTGGCCCCAATAGCAGGATGATGTTTAGACCTGCTTAATGAATGTTTCATTTGCAGTTTTGTATTTATTGCCAAATAGATATAAGACAATAAGAAGCTACGTGGTTTTTCCTACTGCCAATCTTTAAAAGTTTGTAAACTGGCTTTCATACAAATAGATTATTCAATCAGTTCTATTTCATTTCAGTTGGGATTTGTGAATGACCACAGCAAAGCCGGGTTGTCTCTCAACATATTCAATTTTTCCCTCGCCATTATTCATCCAATTTCACCAGGTCCTGGAACCCAAGCAGGTTTGTGCACTATTGAACTTGTTAGCTGACAATTGACTGGGTACTGTTCCATATTACTATGAAATCTACTCCTGTAGATTTCTGCTGGCCTTGCTTATGACCCTTGCTTCTGCTATTGATTTATGAATTGTGTTTCAATCCGAGCCAGATTCAGAATCCAGCCACAGAGGTAAAAGCCTCATGCAGTTATGTGAAATATTAATCCCACAAATCTCTTTTTCTTACTCCACCCACCATCTCTCTCTCTCTCTCTCTCTCTCTCTCTCTGTGTGTGTGTGTGTGTGTATGTGTACAGACCGCACACATCCTGCCTCTCTCCCTCCACCCGTGCCTTGAGTTCTTCATCTCAAATAATTATGCTGCACATGAATCATTTTTTAATGTTTGGTTTAATACACACAGATTCTTTAAACAATAAAAAAAATCAGCAAACATCATCACGATCTGGAAATCTCTTTTTTAACATAGAAAATGGTTTCCTTAATGGCACAGGGAGAGAACACGACAGCAAGCTTGACAACATAATTAGAAGATTGTTATGGGGAAAGGGGAAAGCATTCTTTATACAGCTCTTACTACTTTCAATAAGATTATTCTCCCTGAATAGCTAATCAGCTTTTTCAGCTTCCCAAATCCATGTGCTTTAAGCTGCTCATACAGTTCATCTTAGTTACTAAATGGCAAACAGTGACACCTCCAAAAGAGAAATTTAAAGTGTTAACCAAATGTGAGCAAACAGCATGATGGAGACAGCAGATAAAAGAGATTTTTGGCAGATTAGCAGCAATTTAAGAAGATCACACTGTTACACCTGGGTTGACAAAAGCTGACAGGGTTTGCTGATCTCTGCTCCTACTTCAATTTGAATGTCATGTTTCAAATAAAAATGAGAGGAATACAAATAAATAAATAAATAGATATATTTTTATAAAGGAGGAAGATATATGTGTCTTTCAATATAACATTGGCTTTATAGCAAGTGTTCACAGCAGCTGAAACAAAAAGGAGCTAAAGAAGGAGATGAAAGGATTTAAACAAAAATGTGTTTGCCATTATGCTTAGTTTATTTTCCTAATGCACTATGTTTTTATTTTGCACCAGATAGGCCCACTCCATTCACTCTCTTCTCCTTTTCAATTAGATAGAAAAAAAGCATCACAAAAGAAAGGGTAGAAACAGACGGGGAAAACCAAGAGTGCATGGATTTTGCATTACTATTTGGGCGGCCATTTACTGGAAGACAAGAGCAAGACTAATTCTACACTGTTTAGAAAAGGGTTCTGATTTTCATACTTGCTCTTACTTTGTGTGTCACCAAGGACTGCTTGCTCATTCACCCCTGGTAACCACAAAGCATCTTAATTTTATCTTAACTTAAATCTCCCAAACTGTTCAAATGATACTTATGCTACAACTAAATGAATATGATTGCCCATCCTTTGACTGAACTTCTGATCAGATGCTAAAAATATGGAGAGCTCTTTAGTTTTTATGAAAGAAAAACTAATAGGCTACTTTTTCAATTTTGGGAAATTTTGTAATATATTTTTAGAATATTCAGGAGGAATAAAAGTTCATGCGCAACAATTATATTAAGAAAAAATCTACCAGTATGAAAGCAATTTTAAGTTTCAGCAAATCATGGTAATGTTGGAGAGGGGAAAGAGATTCTCAGGACAGTTTGCTTTTGTATGAATTCAAAATTAAATTGCACTATACAACTCAATTTAAAAGTTAATAAGTTATTAATACATCAGAGGAAGTAATTCTTATGAGCATTATTCAAACATCAAATGCTTTTAGAGGTATAAAATTAATGAGATCAATAAACAGTAGGAAGTTTATGGAATACAATTATTATACTGCCCAAATGCCCCTTATTCGTTCCCTCCAAATTCAGTTGCTTGTGATAAAGGGGCTTGAACCTCTGATTTAAAAGAGAAAGATACAAGATGAACCCTTTCCTATCTCTCTTTCCCTCTTTCATTGTTGCTCTTGTATTAGTGAAAGATATTTTATCAAATGTTTAGTTTCTATAAATCTCTTCATAGTGCAAAAATGTAGGCAGATTGAATAGAAGCCATTGCTTGTTCACCCAAACACCGGAGCATTGTGAAATCATATGAAGCATGGAGAGCACCTTTTGTATTGAAGAGCAACAATAATTTATATGGTTACTATTATAGAGACAAACAAGTGAACAAAGTTGATTTTTCTAATGTTTTTTTCCATTCATATGTAATTTCATAGAACTTTGGATCGGAGGCATGTCAAGAGATAAGTCCATGAGCTTCTGAAATTCTTAATACATGACTAGGAATTCTGAGGTTTAGATGCCAGTCCTTCCTTCACTTACTGTCATCTGAAACCAAGCCAAACCTTTCTGTGTCTTAGAAGGTACAGCAGCAAAAGATTTTGTTGGGATATTTTTTTCCCCTTCCTTTTTCTTTTAGCATCTCAGTAAATCCAGCAGAGACATTACTGTTCCTCATGATGCGAGCATACAATACAAAATGTAGTCATGCAGTTTAAAAGGGGAATTAATCAGCATTCAGAGCCATAGGAGATTGACAGGGAGCTGGCTCTGTCAGTCATCTGCAGCAGGACTCTAAGGCCTAATTTCCCTAAGTGAAAATGTGCTTTCAAAATTGCAATGCAATTTTCAAAAATGGGAGCTGAATATTTAAATACTCATTCTTTCAGCATGACTGTTTGCTGTCCAGCTGCTGCTTATCTCTATCTTTGTGTCTATTGGGACATGGGAATAAAGGAGGGGGGCATTCGGCATTGCAGTTGTCATATTAGTGACCCCCAGGGCAAAACACAAGTTGGTTGAGTTGCAAGTGTTCCAAATCTTGAGATGCTATTTCAAGAATTTTCTAATCAGGGTTTTTAAAATTATTAGTAAATCTTCCTTTTGCTCTCTTCCATATCAATAAGTGCATCTGATAGACAAAAAAATGTGATGGAAGCTAATGTACCTTCCTGTTCAGACACCCATGATTCCTCATTGACAGTGATCTTGCACACTATGTCTTTAAGGTGAACATATCATTTCAGAACTTCATACAATATGCCAGTCCTCTATTTTCCTGCTCAGTTTAGTGACAAGCATTTCAGTAGAGCTAATAGAATACTGGACAATGAGTTTTTTTTTTTTAAAAAAAGAACCTGGATGAGGGGGGCTGCTTGAAGAATAATATAACAAGGCATGTGACACCCTGGCAACAAAGATGTACATGAAACATTTCATGATCGGGCACTGACTTTCTATTCTTGCTCTTCCATTTCACCCCGGCAGCCTGACCATCCTAATTCCAGTACTTTGCGCTATACCATGTGGCATGACAGAGATATGTCTATTTTTCACAGCAGTTGGCATGTTACCAAGTGTTCAAGCTATGTCTCAACTTTTCACCAACTTGAAAAAACAATCAGGGTCTTCTCAAAGTATTTCTCATGTATTTTTCATTTGCCTGTTTCTTTTTTCTCAGACCAAAAAGGACTTCAGATACCGCTCTGAAAACAAAATCTGAATCGGGGCTGGATATCTTTTAACACTAACATTTTGTAAATGAGCAAATAAACTAAAATTAAACAATTAAATAATTAAAACAATAATTCAGATTTGCTATTAAAACCCAAAAGTAAAGGCAGCGACAGATTTAATAAGTTTGGTTCTCAAAGACATGCTGTATGGTTTAAATCAGAAAAGGGATTGGACTTTATGCTTCAGATGCTAAATTTCAAATCAAACGATGGTATGATTTTTTTATTCAGTTATTTCTATAAAACGAAACTAGAAGAGCATTCTTCTAACATTCATGTGTTATTTTCTCTCTGTGAAAGAAACTGTTCTCTAAAGAAAAGGCTTCAGTTGTGCAAAGCCCAGACCACTGGAGGTGCTGAATATAGAGTTATTAACTCAATGCAAAGCACTGCCTCCCCAGCCCCCAGCCCCCCCAAAATAATCTATTTATTTCAAAGATGCTGTCTCAGAATTTATTCAACCATATCCAAAATGGTTAGGAAACACAGGCTCACCAGATACTTTAAATCTTCACAGCTAAAAATAGATTTCATGCCTTTCATGAAACTCCGTCATTCCATGATTTACAAATGGAAACTGCCTTTTCTTATCTTATGTGTATTTGTTTATAGTTTATTTCATGCAATAAACTTCACCAAGAGCAAATTAGAGATGTAGCAAAACATTACCACGACAGGTCCTTAGCTGAACAAAGAATGTCTTCAGTAAAAGAAGAGTAACCACTGGAGCTGCATTTTAATTTTTATTGTAATTTTTATTTCCATTTATGAATTGCACTACTGAAGCTTGTAATAAAAATATTTGAATGAACTCATGGCATTATATGACCTTGCACAATTATGTCAGTCAAACACTTGAAGAGTTATTATTAGATATTGCTCATTAGTATAATTATGTTGCTGGTTTAAACTCACTGGAAATGGAGGAAAAAATGTTGTTGGAAGAGAGGTATACCATATATGTATAGTTTGCTAATACATTTCTTTTATTATATCATTATGAGATGCAAAGCAGAAATGTAGGAAAGGGGTTATTGGTGAGTAATAGAATTCAGAAAAACTCAAATTTCAACACTCAAAATTGGGCTGGAAAAGCTTTTGCCTGAAATCCTGGAAGAGTACTGTCAGAAAATCTATATTAGTCCTGAAGTGTATTGTGTTTAATAGTAGGTCTGGGTAAAGCTTTGAATGAGTGATTCAATTTAAAGGACATTAGATCGACTCGTCCCTTTGAATCAAATCTTTGCATTGAATCTTCAGATTGATTCAAGGCATCAAATTGAGCCAGTTACCTTTGAATTGCTTCAGAAATTCAAAAATGATCTGCAAAGTCAACTGACATTTTGATGCTTTCTGGTTTTACAGAGCCTTTAAATACTGCTATAAATTATGAGCCAGCAGTGCACGGAAGCAGCAAAAAAAGCTAATACAATCCTTGGTTGCATAAACAGAGGCATAGAATCAAAATCATGTGAAGTACAAGTACCACTTTATAAATCTTTAGTAAGACCACACCTGGAATACTGCATCCAGTTTTGGTCACCACATTACAAAATAATGTTGAGACTTTGGAAAAGGTACAAAGAAGAACAACTAAGATAATTAAAGGCCTGGAGACAAAAATATATGAAGAACGGTCCGGGATTGGGTAAGGCTAGTCTAGAGAAAAGAAGGACTAAGGATGACATGATAGCAGTATTCCAGTATTTGAGGGGCTGCTACAAAGAAGAGTGAGTCATTTATTTTCCAAAGCACCAGAAGGCAAGACAAGAAACAATGGATGGAAACTAATCAAGGAGAAAAACAACCTGGAATTAAGGAGAAACAGTAAGGACAATTAACCAGAAGTTGTAGGTGCTTCATCATTGGAGGTTTTTAAGAAAAGATTGGACAGCCACTGTCTGAAATGGTATGGTTCTTCTGCTTGAGCAGCAGGTTGGACTAGAGATCTCCAAGGTCCAGCTCTATTCTGATTGATTGATGTTTATTTTTGTATATAAACAAAGTTGAGGAATAGTAGAATAGGGTGGTGGGCTCTCTGATAATTATATGAGGAAGTAGCTAAAGAATTTATCATTTTTTTTCAGAATGATTGGGCAAAATGATTTAGTTTAGCTTTGATTTCTCTCCATGGAGGTAACTTAACAAAATGAAGAGGTATCCCAATTTGCCTGGATGAAGATACTGTATGTAGGTGGCCATTGCTACTGAAAGTGGCTATCACTACTTCAATCTTCTCTAGAACTAGCTGAAATACTACCACAATGGGCAAGATATGTGCTAAAACATGTACCTTGCTTGACAGACCTTCAGCATGTGGTACTATGGGTAGGAGAGCACCTTCATCACAGCGTAAACAATCTCTTAGTATTTGTCAAACTCCCCTAGCCTAGAAGACTCTCAATGGGCATTAAAGATACTCCAGTCTGTCCATTTTTGATGCCCTTGGGATTTGCTGAACTGGAAGCACTTTGGCCATTACTATGCAGAAGTGTTATTTAAAATCCTCTCAATAGTGTGAGTTTTGTAAGAAAAGATGAAAAACGTTCCTGACAGCCCTTTGAGGTATGCCAGTCAGGAAACTATTACAGGAATGTTACTTGATTGTTATAGGAATAATAACAAAATCTTGAAAGCTTGCCAGATTTTCTTTGTCTCCCTTCTTATACTAAACAAACTCAAAGCAAGATTATCTTGAGTTTCTTTCTCATGCTTTCTCCTTTCCCAGGATTGAGTTGATATTCATTTTCAGTAACCAGTCCAGCATAATTTCTTTAAAATTATCTATGCATTCCCATAGAGTTCCAAAATATTGTGAGGGAGACTTCTGGTTTGATGTTGCAGTGTAACGGGCTCAGGAAGATGGGGCTCCATCTTCACATTCGATTTCACTCCACTGGGGACCCCAGAAAGGGTCAAAAATCACCCTGAAAAGGCAAAGGAGAAGAATGGGACCTTTGTTGATCGCAGGAGTGCAGTGGCACTTCCGTTTGATCCGAAGAAGCCCTCCAAACTGGTGGGGGAAAAACTGGCTACATTCGTGTGGCCATTCAGAAGCTGCTGACAATCAAAGAAAATAAGCATTAACCATCAACTTTCAAGCAACATGAATGGAACTGGGTGAGACCCTATCCTCTCTTTATGACTTTAAGACTTTTTCCTGGGAAAAAACTACCCAAAGCAAAGAATCCTCCCCAATGAGAGAGGGAAGGGGAATTTCTACCCCATTCCCTCAGGAAAAGAAAAGCAGCAAATAAATTGTTTGGAGGGAAAACAGAGAAAATTACAAGATAAATTTGGAATCAATACACATATATAACTTTGAAATTTGGGGGCTAAAAGTGCTTTTGAGATTTTTTTTTTTAAAAAAAGAGACTTAAAAAGCTTCTAATATAAGTTTGGATGTAAAAAGCTGGAAGATGGCGTCAACAACATCTAGTGGCAAACTACAGCATTACAATTTATTATGCCTAAAGGAAACTTGGCTTGAAGCCCAGACTCAGATAAAACTTTTGTTGTTTTCAGAAACTTTCACTTTTGAAGGGGTAAAGGGGAAAAAAAACCCTCTGAGAGTGCTTATTTGTGTGGCAGAGACAATAAATTATTTTGAAACTGGATTACCAATATAAATTTCTGGATTACCAATATAAATACTAACTGACTTTTAGAACTGTGTCATGGAACTATTTCCCTATAGAAGAAACATGCATTATTGATTGAGATGATAAAATACTTTGGATTATAAACCTTTGATTGATGAACAATTTTTAATTGCTCTTTTCTCTCTGGACAGAAAGGATATGTTTTTCATTGGACAGAAAAAATTGAAAAATTCAAACTTTACTTATATTTGCTGAGGGGAGACTTAAAGATGGACTGATAGGCTGGCTAGATAATTTGGAGTTCAAATAATAATTGACTGAAACTTTTTAAATCCCTAAAGACTACATACAAAAACAAAATGGATGTTCCATACTTAGCTTCAAAAGGTAAAAAAAAACAAACATCCCTAACACCTGTCCCCAAAGTCCCCAGCTTGAAGTACCAACAAGAAAATCTTGATGAATTTCAGAAAGAAATTCTTTCTATGTTAAAATCAATACAAGAGACAATTGCTTTAGCTCATGATGAGACAAAAAATAATACAAAGGCAATAAAAGAACAATTTTCTAATCTAAATCTACAAACTCAGGAAATGACTACAAAGAAGGAACTAGCAACCCAGAAAATAGAAGGAAAATCAAAGGAAACAGATCCAAAGATGGAGGACCTAAAGAAAGGAACTAACAGACAGACTCAGACAAATGAAGAATTAGAAGACATAGCGATATCGGAAATGGAAAAGATATATTACCTGTCAAGATCTCAGAACACACTTGAGGATAAGAAAGTAAAGCTGATTGAATGGAAGATAGAGCTGTTAGGAGAATTATAGGAAATTGGAGAAGGAGAGAGGCTATTTAATGAATATCAATGTACTGAGCATCCTTCCAAAAATACTTTAATCAAATTGTCTTTCTTATTCCAAACAATATACACAAAAATAGAAGAAGAATTACTTGATATTCAAATGCATTGACTTGGAAAGTTTGTTGGCAAAGGAAGAAAGCTAGAGTAAGACTGAAGAAAATAGAGGTTTTGACCCATTATATGGGATATTATACTATTAATCAGATGTTTGAACATGGCTGAGAATAGATGTTAGAAATAGAAGTATTATCATAACTAGAAAGATAGGATTTGTAACTAGAATATTATATTTTGGTATGAGGTGGGAAATATGAAAATGCTAAGAGGGTTTGAATAAGGGAAGCTTCTGGTTACCCAAATATTACTTATTATGAGAAATTATAAGCAATAGAGACATTTTGAACACTGATGGGAAATTAAAATTAAAAAAGCGGGAAAAAGAGGATATTAATTGAACAAATGGATATTAAGTGTAAATGCAATTAAGATATATTTTGGTTAGAAAACTGACATTATTGATATTGTTAGAAAATGTAACAAAGATGTTGATATTCAATTGTATATGTATTAACAACAATAATAATTGTATTTGCTAGTGTGGGAAAATGTGTACTACTGGAAGAAGAGAGGAAGCATTGGATGGAGTAATATTGGGCCTAGATTGAAGAAGTTAATATGTACCACTGAATTACTAATGGACCCAGATAACACATTGTTTATTGACACACACACTCTTGGGGGTCACATGGCCACATTTTGCAATATTATGACAGTTTCTGACACTGTAAGCCAGTTTCTGGCAAAAAAAAAAACCCTCATCAATTTGGAAGAATAAATTTGCACTTACAACTGCAATGTTTGCTTAACAACCATGGTTATTTGCTTAACAACTGCCACAAAAAATGTAAAATCAGGCTTGGTCATGTGGGTGCCTCAACTTAAAACCATAATGACTTATGATTAGAAATCCATTTATGAGGATCACCTGTATTCCACAAATGCTCCCTATCAGAACACTTGGGGAGGTCTGGTTCAGTCTTCTGTTACAATTTAGTTAGGCAGTTTATTTGGAGAGAGGAAAAGAGAAGGAAAACAAAATTTATTATGTTCTCTTTTGTCATCTCAATTATTTTGTGTGTAGTCTTTTACTATTAAACCCACATTCAATCCTTTTTGTCCTTATGCTGCTCTCAATCTTTATGTGACTCTGTGTAATTATTTAGCTGTGCAGCTAGAAAGCCAGTTTGGTGTAGTGGTTAAAAGCATCAAGCAAGAAACTGGGAGACCATGAGTTCTACCTTGGGCACAAAGCCAGCTAGGTGATGTTGGCTCGATCACTTTTGCTCAACTTTAAGAAGCAGGCAATGGCAAACCTTTTCTGAAAAAACCTTGTCAAGAAAATTGCAGGGACTTCTCAGGCAGTCTCCAAGAATCAGACACAATTGAACTGAAGGAAAGAAAAGGCATTCATTCCTTTTTATCCTTATATTGCTCTCAGTCTACCATTTTTGTTCATGTTCATTTCTGTTCCTTTGTAGCAGATTGTTCTTTTCACTTTTTCTGTGATAACTACAAAGGATCAGAAATGAACATGAACAAAAATGGTACACTCATTAACATTTAATAAGAATGTACTTATACACAGAGTTTATATATTTTATTGTTATTTAAAGTAATGCCACTTTATGCATTCTTTCAGCAAAACCGAAATTTGGCACTAACATTACTGATCCCAGTGGTCAATCTAGGCAAAGACACGTGTCTCCAAAACAGTATCCCAAAAAAGGATCCTTCTGAGTTCCCAGCTCTTTTTTTAACTAGTATGTGGAACCAATGATTTAGCTGAGTACAGGATGGTATATGAATTATGGTCCCATGTGGACTCTCGTATTAATAATTCATACTCTGACCATCACTCAGTACTGTGATCAGCAATGTGATCAGTGTGAATTTGTCTTTGGTAATGATTCAGCAGCTGCAGGTGGTACCACATTCACTGATGTAGAACAATCTGTCAGTAGACAATAACACCTACTTTAGAATCTACTGCCTATGAATGTTACCAGAAGCCTTCCAAACCCAGTTCCAAGAGCTGGTCATTAGCTTTAAAGCCTTTCACAGACCAGTACTACGGTATATCAGACAATCCAGATATCTAGAGAGAAGCTATTTAGAGTTCTCCCTTCTTGACAGTTTGAAGATGAAGTTACAAGAAGAGAATTTTGGCAGGTCTCCTATGTAGTTCTCTCACCCAGAAATACATATGGCTCCCAACCTCCTTACATTACATCACCACATGAAAGGAACATTATAGCATTTCATAAAAGAATCAACAAAAATATTATCACCTAAGTTTATATTTTAAATGCTATCCCTGCAAGTTGTTGCAGATTACTTTCCTTATCATTAACTGATTGTATAAAATGGTAAGAGTTTGCTTGCATAGATGATTATAAAATAGATGTAGTTCCCTTATTCAGCCAGTTTGTTTTGCTTCCAGAAGAAAAATAATGGCATACAGACTATTGTTTATAAAGCTGAGTAAGATTTATAAGAAGAAGAAAAAAGAAAGTCATTTATCACATGTTGCCGTTCTGCAGCATCATTCAATTGTGATCTAGATATGACCAAAGGATAATTTCTAACATCAACAAAAGAGGTATAAGGTTTTTTGTTTTGTTTTTTTAAAAAGATTTCTTTGCCCTAACATCTAGATAAGAATCATAGCTTCTGCTGTGAGCTAGAAGTAGTACGTTCAGATAAAGAAATATTTTGCTTTTTTATACTTGAACACAGAAATCAATAGAAGGGCAAAATGACAAAATGTTTCTGTTAGAATGGACTCAAAGGAATACAAGTGCTTTATGCAATTAAGCATAGAGAAGTGCAAAGTAATGAGATCAGAGAATCTAAACAAGGAAAGGATTTCTTTCCCAAATTCTTATATAAAAAACAGTGAGCAAAAGCAAGACTGTAGAGAAAGATCAAATAAAAACCTATACAATGACTACAGAAATAATATAAATGGCAGCATTGATTCACAAGGGGAAACTATATAGAAGAGATTTGTGAATGTGGCCTGTCTTAGCTAACGGTGAGGAGCTTTGCACACTTTATTATAGAAGGGTAAAAGAAAAGATAAAAAAAAGTGTGTGGGGGGGGGGGGAAAGTTGGAACTTAATTATTCATAAATGTCAGAGAACAGAAGGGAATGATCTGGAGTCTTTTGAAAAAAGGAGAATAAGAGACCCTCACTCAATGAAGAATTCAAAATCCTGAAACATCTGAAGACAAATGTTGCCAATGCGAGCTGTAATTCTGCATGCAGTGAGAGTAGAAACAATCATACAAGTGCCATTGAAGACCCAGGACTAGATACAGTCCTGTCTCCATTCTCTGGTCCACTATTAATGGTCATATTTCCTCCCTCAAACCTTTATTTAAAATTTTATTTTATGAATCACGAATCTGAGAGCCAGTGTGTTATAATGGATAAAATTTTGGACCAAAGATCAAGCCACCATTAGAATAGAAATCATGAAGTGATTTTGGGTCAGTTACTATCTCTTAGACCAAGAGTTCTTGTTTTAATTCTGTAGTCAACAGCCCTTACAGTTTCCAATATGCAATTGAACCTACATAAATTGGACAATTATTCTTTAATTTTATTTCAGGACAGAAGTGCATATTGAAAGATTCAAGATTTAGGGAGACAGGGATGTTGGAGTGAAAGAGCATAATATAAACGTTAAATAATATTTTATATATCAATGATTATATATTATATGATTCTCATTACATTCAATGCCTCATTACATTTATTTATTTTATTTATTTATTTTCAAAAATTTATATACTGCCCTTCTCCCGAAGGACTCAGGGCGGTGAACAGGGCAATAAATATCTAAAAAATGGAATACAAAAGTTAAAAAACAATTAAATATAGTGTCCATTGTAAACAATAAACAGTAATTAAAATTATTTAAAATCCCATCCCTTATTATTCAAGTGAATAATAACCTAATTTATCAAACTTTCAAATTGAAGAGAAAATGTATATATTTTTTTATTATTCAAATAGAAAACAAAGTTTTGGGTCATGTTTCTTCTGAAATCACCACTAAAGGTTTTGAAATTGTAGGCAAACCTAATGTAAATCCTCACCAAGTTCTGTTCTCTTCCTATTTAGATGCTTCATGGTTGTAATAGGGTGTAATACAAGTTCCCAGGTCTTACACTGTGATTTTATTCCCAGATCTTATATTCTGATTTGTTTGCATTTCATTTTGTATTCATTTGAATTATGGGGAAGTAATGAAGAATATAAGAATAAGTCTATAAATCATTCATAGAAAGATAGATAGATAGATAGATAGATAGATAGATAGATAGATAGATAGATAGATAGATAGAGATAGATAGATAGATAGAGATAGATAGATAGATAGATAGATAGATAGATAGATAGATAGATAGATAGATGGAAGGAGGGAGAGACAAACAGATAGATAGATAGATAGATAGATAGATAGATAGATAGATAGATAGA
>JAKJMR010000468.1:23114-69443 GCA_024449315.1 Daboia siamensis
GATAGATAGATAGATAGATAGATAGATAGATAGATAGATAGATAGATGGATGGATGGATGGATGGATGGATGGATGGATGGATGGAGGGAAGGAGGGAGAGACAAACAGACAGACAGACAGACAGATAGACAGACAGACAGCAAAGTCAGCAGAGAAAACCAGTCTCTTAATGTTTGGCACACTCAGATATCAGGACAATATCATTCAATAATAACAGAATACACAATAGAGGTAGTATAGAAATTTGTATAGCAATAGCAATAGCACTTAAACTTATATACTGCTTCACAGCCCTCTCTAAGCAGTTTACAGAGTCAGCTTGTTGCCCCCAACAATCTGGGTCCTCATTTTACTGATCTCAGAAGGATGTAAAGCTGAGTCAACCTTGAGCCGGTGAGAATTGAACTGCTGAACTGCTGGCAGCCGGCAGTCAGCAGAAGTAACCTGCAGTATTGCACTCTAACCACTGCACCACCACAGCTCTTATAGAGCTTATGCCAATGTTGTTTCATTCTGAACCAAATGCTGATAGCAGAAAATCTAGATGGAAACACAGAGTAATCGTGATGGCATCCTTATCCAAATTAGCCAAATTTGCAAGCATCCCTTTAATAGGCATATTTCATATTCACTGAAATGAGTATATTCATATTCATCTCTCTGTGCTTTATTATTGTACATTTACTATCTTCTGGATTTATAAATTGTCTTCAGTAAAAATTATAAGAACATGACTCTAGGTATGCTATCCTATTTTATAGAAGAGTAGGTAGGCTAGCCTGTGGAATCGTTCTATTATGTTTTATGTAAGAAGCACATGGTTGAAGAAATCATCTCTAATCTAATTTCACATATATGTTTACCATGGCGTTGAAAAATGAGTGAACATTTGCAGTATATGCCCCTTATTTGGAGTGATGTTCTTGCACATTCCATGAGGACCAAGAATGGGCTACCTTATTTGAGCTGAAAAAGTACAGACTGCAGCCAAAAGATGTATAAATCTCTAAATCTATATTGCCATCTCATGGTTATTTGGAGTTCTGCAACTCAGTTATAGTAGCCCTAATTAAACAGTTTTTAACAGTAGCATTTTTTTCTGAGTGTGAATGAGAAAGTGTAAATAAGAAACACAAGTTCATACTTTGTGACTGTTTAATAGAAAACCCTAAAAACTTGCCATTACCACTCCCCCTCCCACTCTTTTTCACACATCTTTTTTCAGAATTATTTTTTTTAAAAAATTGCTTGCAATGTAAGTGTTTTAGAGCATCTGTTTGTTTTTCTCAACCAAAGAAGAAACACATGGTTTCTATCTGTTTTTTTTAATGTGTTTTGATATAACAGGTGCTGAATATATTTTAACATCACTATATTGCCATCTTAATTTTGCTCTTCTTAAGGTTTGGCACATCAATACAAACATTAAAACAGCACCTTGGGAAAAATAATTTAGTGGTTTCTTGTGTTGCAGCCTAACAGCTTGTACTAAATTATTTAAAGAAAAAAGAAATTACTTCCTATTTCCTTTGTCTTATACTCTTTACTCCATAATACTGGCCCATTTTAAAGGTAATATATATTAGTTCCAATCCAACTACAAGTGACCATTATGAAATATGTCTCACAGAAAGAACTTGTTCAATTAGTTTCACAAGATCTCATTAGAGTTATTATTGCAGCCTAAATTTGAAAGCTCTGTCTTGTAGCAAAAACTGATTGTGTTCCCAAATAAGTTATATATATATCTACTGCATAATGTTGTAGACTTATTCATGAACAACTATATTTGAATTAGGGTGTATATTTTTAATGAATAATATAGAATAAGTAAGGGTATATTAATGAGCTATAAAAAAGTGCTTAAAATGTGAATGAAACTTTCCTAGATAATGATACTACTGACAACCTAGGAAGTTAAAAGGTCCAGAAAAATGACATACTATAATATAAACTGTCAATATTTAATGTGAGATGTGCAAAAATAAATAATAAAAAGGTGCTTTAGTTTTTAACATATTAGTACATGTATCCACAAATGCCAAGGGAATTGAAACACATTTTGATACATCACAGAATTGCAGGTTTGTCTAGATTAGAATCTTCTGTATACATTTAATATATGGAGAGCTTTAATGTTCAGTATAAGGAGCAAAAAACCCCATGGACAGTACCAAAAGGAAAAAAGATATGACATTGGAAGATGAGCCCCTCAGGTTGGAAGGCGTCCAATATGCTACTGGGGAAGAGCAGAGGGCTAATACTAGTAGCGCCAGAAAGAATGAAGCGACTGGGCCAAAGCCGAAAGAATGCTCAGCTGTGGATGTGTCTGGTGGTGAAAGGAAAGTCCGATGCTGTAAAGATTTTTTCTCCATAGGAACCTGGAATGTAAGATCCATGAATCAAGGAAAGCTGGACATGGTCAAACAAGAGATGACAAGACTGAACATCGACATCTTAGGAATCAGCGAACTCAGATGGACAGGAATGGGTGAATTTAATTCAGATGACCATCAGGTATACTACTGCGGGCAAGAATCCCTCAGAAGAAATGGTAGTCAATAAAAGAGTAGGAAAAGCAATACTGGGATACAATCCCCCAAATGACAGAATGATCTCAGTTCGAATCCAAGGCAAACCATTCAATATCACAGTAGTCCAAGTCTATGCCTCAACCACCGGTGCTGAAGAGGATGAAATTGACCAGTTCTATGAAGCCCTACAGCACCTTATAGAACTAACACCAAAAAATGATATCCTTATCATCATGGGGGATTGGAATGCTAAAGTAGGAAGCCAAAAGATAACCGGAATAACAGGCAAGTTTGGCCTTGGAGTACAAAATGAAGCAGGGCACAGGCTGATAGAATTTTGTAAAGAGAATACGATGATCATAGCAAACACTGTTTTCCAATAACCCAAGAGACACATGGACACATGGACACATGGACATCACCAGACGGTCAACACAGAAATCAGATTGACTATATGCTCTGCAGCCAAAGATGGAGAAGCTCTATACAGTCAGTAAAAACAATAACAGGAGCTGACTGTGGCTCAGACCATGAACTTCTCGTTGCAAAATTTAGGCTTAAACTGAAGAAAGTAGGGAAAAGCACTAGGCCACTCAGGTATGAATTAAATCATATCCCTGACAAATATACTGTAGAGGTGACAAATAGATTTAAGGAATTAGATCTGATTGAGTGCCTGAAGAACTATGGATGGAGGTTCATAATATTGTACAAGAAGTAGTAACTAAAACCATCCCAAAGAAAAAAAAATGCAAGAAAACAAAGCAGCTGTCTGAGGAAGCTTTGCAAATAGCTGAGGAAAGAAGGGAAATGAAAGGCAAGGGGGAAAAAAGAAAGATACACCCAATTGAATGTAGAATTCCAGAGAATAGCTAGGAGAGATAAAAATGCCTTCTTAAATGAACAGCGCAAAGAAATAGAAGAAAACAATAGGAGAGGGAGGACTAGAGATCTCTTCAAGAAAATTGGAGAGATGAAGAGAATGTTTCATGCAAAAATGGGCATGATAAAGGACCAAAATGGCAGGGACCTAACAGAGGCAGAAGAGATTAAGAAGAGGTGGCAAAATTACAAGAAGAACTATACAAGAACAAGCTTAACATCCCTGATAACCATGATGAGGTGGTCACTGACCTCAAGCCAGACATCCTAGAATGTGAAGTGAAATCAGCCTTAGGAAAGCTGAGCAACAACAAAGCTAGTGGAGGTGACAGTATTCCAGCTGAGCTATTCAAAATCTTAAAAGACGATGGAGTAAAAGTGTTACACTCAATTTGCCAACAAATTTGGAAAACTCAACAGTGGCCACAGGACTGGAAAAGCTCAATTTACATTCCAATTCCAAAAAAAGGCAGTGCCAAAGAATGTTCTATTACATCATTGCACTCATTTCACATGCTAGTAAAGTTATGCTTAAAATCCTACAAGCTAGACTCCAGCAGTATGTGGATCGAGAACAAGAAGTACAGGCAGGATTTTGAAGAGGCAGAGGAACTAGAGATCAAATTGCCAACATACGCTGGATCATGGAGAAAGCTAGGGAGTTCCAGGAAAACATCTACAGTACTTCTGCTTCCTTGACTATGCTAAAGCCTTTGATTGTGTGGATCATAACAAACTGTGGCAAGTTCTTAAAGAGATGGGAGTACCAGACCATCTTATTTGTCTCTTGAGAAACCTATATGCGGGTCAAGAAGCAACAGTGAGAACTGGACACGGAACCACTGATTGGTTCAAAATTGGGAAAGGAGTCCGGCAAGGCTGTATACTGTCACCCTGCCTGTTTAACCTATATGCAGAGCACATCATGAGAAAGGCAGGGTTAGATGAATCAAAAGTTGGAATTAAAATTGCTGGGAGAAATATAAACAACCTAAGATATGCAGATGATACCACTCTAATGACAGAAAGTGAAGAGGAACTAAAGAGCCTCTTGTTACGAGTGAAGAAGGAGAGTACAAAAGTTGGCCTGAAACTAAACATTAAGAAAACCAAGATCATGGCATCCAGCCCTCTCAATTCCTGGCAAATAGATGGGGAAGAAATGCAGGTAGTGACAGATTTTATTTTCCTGGGTTCCAAGATCACTGCAGACAGGGACTGCAGCCAAGAAATTAAAAGATGCTTGCTCTTGGGGAGGAAAGCCATGGCAAATCTAGACAGCACACTAAAAAGCAGAGACACCACCCTGCCAACAAAATGGCGTATAGTCAAGGCTATGGTCTTCCCAGTTGCAATGTATGGCTGTGAAAGTTCGACCATAAGAAAGACTGAGCGCCAAAGAATTGAAGCCTTTGAACTATGGTGCTGGAGAAGACTCTTGCCAGTCCCTTGGACTGCAAGGCGATCAAACCAGTCAGTCCTAGAAGAGATCAACCCTGACTGCTCTTTAGAAGGCCAGATCCTGAAGTTGAAACTCAAATACTTTGGCCACCTAATGAGAAGGAAGGACTCACTGGAGAAGAGCCTAATGCTGGGAAAGGTTGAGGACAAGAGAAGAAGGGGACAACAGAGAATGAGGTGGCTGGATGGAGTCACTGAAGCAGTAGGTGTGAGCCTAAATGGACTCCAGAAGATGGTAGAGGACAGGAAGGCCTGGAGGAACATTGTCCATGGGGTCGCGATGGGTCGGACACAACTTCTCAACTGACAACAACAACAACAATAAGGAGCAGAGTAACAAGCTTCCAAAATGGTATTTACCTAAGATAAACACCACAGTACCATTATTTTATCTGTATTTAGTATAAACAAACTATATATGATTAGCCTAAATTCAAGAGTTCTTTTATTTGTACTTTTAACTGTTTGCTTCTGAAATGAATTTACCAAATTAACTGTCATGCCTAGTAAAGCTGCTTTCGATTTTTAAAAAGATTTTATTTAATTTTCAGAATCATAGTATTCTTTATTTCCTGTTCCTAGTGATATTGGCAAGTATAAAATGGAAAAAATGATCAAATGATACTTGCCCAAAACAAATGTTATAGCTATATTATAAATCTCTCTCTCTCTCTCTCTCCATCTCTCTCTCCCTTTCTCTCTCTCTGCATGTGTATTAGTAGAATAGTTTAACAACCTAATAAGATCTGAAAATATTTCCTATTGCTTGGAGCTAAGGTTGAGAGAGGTTGAAAACAGGACCTAAAACAGCACCTCTTAACTCCAGCTCACATTCAATTCTTCCATAATCAAATATAATACATTTATATGTTTAATATTTCTCAACTCCTAAAGTGAAGGCAACTTTGCACTCACTATAATAAATTATTAAATAGTAAATGGTTATTAATGCATGCTGATTAGTTTTGATATGTTTGTGATTTCAAGAAGACCACATGTAAAGAAAGAAGCCCTTCAAAACAGTTAATCCACCTACAGTTCTGGGCCATCTTCTACTTTTACATATTTAGAACATTATAAAAATATAGCTGTTTAAAAAGCTATTTGAAAACAAGTAAATTCATGCTAATCTCAAATGGTGGGCATCAGATTGATTCTTTAAAACTGTATTACCGTAGTTGAGTTTCTTTTTAAATCTTATAATTTTAACAGAATAAGCTGCTTAGAGACTCCAGAAATCAAGTCTTATTTATCACAGTAAAATGTAGTAATAAATAAATAAGTGTTCCAGTAATAAAAACAATATATATAACTCCACCATTTGCTATTTGCAGGACAGCTACCTCTATCATAAAAGTGAAGAAGCCTCTGGGGTTTGTGGAGTACTATAGAACAATAAATATTTGCTTTTGTTAGCAGTTTTTTCCCCCAAGAAATCTTCTTTGGGATAGTGGGCATATTTGTTTTTTGTAAAAATAATATCTTAAAATAGGTTTCAGCTGTGCAAATCACTCTAATTTCTAATGCAGATATACTGTAGCAATGAGGTTTCAGTGGGGAAAAAAGCTCTGTTATCCTTAATTTGAATTCTGCTGCCTGTCATTTGCTCATTTAAAAGAAGGTGTTGATTGACATGTGGATATAGGGAAAAAACATATTTGGAGATGGAACAACTATAGTAGAATACCCATGGTGGAAAAAACATTATTCTTAAGAAGACAGCACTTACAGAACAATGTCAAAGAAGTGAGAGGCATAAAACTAAACAGTATTCTAAAACTGTATCAGCATAGCAAGGAAGGGGGAGAAAATCAAACTTTGAATCATTAAACTTTAAAAACCAATCTAGAGCAGAGGTCTCCAACCCTTCTAGGCTTGCGGCTTGGAGGGAAGGAGAACAGGTTCCAAAGTGGTATGCGCATATATGCAAACAGGCTGTGCACAGCCAACTGGCTCTAGCGGCCCCATTCGTGCATGTGCAAACAGGCTGTGTGCACCCACCCAGGGCTAGCAGCCCCATTCATGCATGCATGCAAGCGCAAAGGGGGCCACGGGCGCTAGCGTGAGTGGCAGGGAGTCTGCACACATGCTGCGGCCCATAGGTTGGGGACCCCTGATCTAGAGTACAGGTAGTCCTTGACCTATGACCACAATTGAGCCCAAAATTTCTATTGCTAAATGAGATATTTGTTAAGTGAATTTTGCTCCAATTTACAGCCTTTCTTGCCACAGTTGTTAGGTGAATCACTGCAGTTGTTAAATTAGTAACACAGTTATTAAATGAATCTGGCTTCCCCATTGACTTTGTTTGGCAGAAGGTCAAAAAACATGATCACATGATCCTGGATCACTGCAACCATCATAAATATGAGTCAGTTGCCAAGTTTCTGAATTTTGATCATGTGATCATGGGGATGCTGCAATGGTCGTAAGTGTGAAAAATGGTCACAAGTCACTTTTTTCAATGCCATTGTAACTTCAAATGGTCACTAAATGAACTGCTATAAGTCAAGGACTACCTTAGTATTTAAGAACAGTGTTTTAAAAAGATATGCCATATTATCTAAAATAAGCCGCTGCCTTTGGAAAAAGCAACATACTAATTTTAAGTATATTTAGTGGCAAATCCAACAGATTTCAATCAAAAAATGACATGAAAATACAACAGGTTTTACTGAAATTTTTGGCAGTGCTAATTTGATTCCTTTCCCCGTATTTGGGACCTATTTATGGAAAGTGTTGCTTATTTGCCTATTTGTTTTATTCTCTGTGACCTAATTCTCAGCTGCATTTTTGTGTCACAGAGACAGTATCATTTTCTGAAATCTGATTATAAAGTGCTGTGATACCGTCTTTTGTGCCCTGCAATCAATAAGTAGGAAGTAGTAAGACAGAACCCCACAAGCCAAAATGCATAATAGTAGTGTGAGTTGTAATCCAAAAATCCCATACATACAGTATTTAGGGAGGGTTGAGCCAACTCACTTTCTCTCAGTTATAATAAGATTGCAATCTAGTATTACAGGATATTTTACTGAAGCACCTTCTTGAAAAAAAATGGTAAATTTAATGTTGCCTTATTGTATCACCACTTTATAAAATGGATCCAAAAAGGGATATATTAAAACCAGAGTAATTTTTCTAGCCAAATAATTCAAATATTATGTTGCAGCATAATCATCTACGTAGATGCATGATCAAAAGTAATATTTTACAGTATTACACTATACTCCCAAGTGGTCTACACAGAAGTAATCTCTATTAAGTTTAATGAGACTCCCAGGTCAAGTAAATATGGAACTGAGGCTTTCTTGGGAATAAAATTGTGTTGTAAGATTCTCTGTCCCCTTCATGGATTACTGCCTTGTGGCAAAGGGGCTTGCATAATTCAATGAAGCTATGAGCTATGCCGTGCAGGGCCACCCAAGACAGACAGGTCATAGCCGAGAGTTCTGACAAAACGTGATCCACTGGAGAAGGAAACGGCAACCCACTCCAATATCTTTGCCATGAAAACCCTATGGACAGTACCAATTCCTGGCAAATAGATGGGGAAGAAATGGAGGTAGTGACAGATTTTATTTTCCTGGGCTCCAAGATCACTGCAGATGGAGACTGTAGCCAAGAAATTAAAAGATGCTTGCTCTTGGGGAGGAAAACCATGGCAAATCTAGACAGCACACTAAAAAGCAGAGACGTCACCCTGTCAACAAAAGTGCGTATAGTCAAGGCTATGGTCTTCCCAGTTGCAATGTATGGCAGTGAAAGTTGGACCATAAGAAAGGCTGAGCGCCAAAGAATTGAGGCCTTTGAACTATGGTGCTGGAGAAGACTCCTGCAAATCCCTTGGACTGCAAGGCGATCAAACCGGTCAGTCCTAGAGGAGATCAACCCTGACTGCTCTTTAGAAGGCCAGATCCTGAAGCTGAAACTCCAATACTTTGGCCACCTAATGAGAAGGAAGGACTCACTAGAGAAGAGCCTAATGCTGGGAAAGATCGAGGGCAATAGAAGAAGGGGACGATAGAGAATGAGGTGGCTGGATGGAGTCACTGAAGCAGTAGGCATGAGCTTAAATGGACTCCAGAAGATGGTAGAGGACAGGAAGGCCTGGAGGAACGTTGTCCATAGGGTCGCGATGGGTCGGACATGACTTCCCAGCTAACAACAACAAAGATTCTCTGTAATATAATCTAGCCAATACCATATCATAATGGTTAGAGATATAATAATTCTCACATCATGCATATAAATAGGTGATTGTCTATTCTTATAGGCTATATTTTTCTTCTCTTTTCTAGCCCTGAAATGATTAATACAAACTTAATCAATAATTACCATCTGGGAAGTTCACACTTCACATGTAGGAAGCACAATTGCTTTCAATCATCAAGTAATCTAATAGATAACAAGCAAATTAAACAGTCCTTTTAGAGGCTGAGTTTTAAAAAGGATATTTAAGTTAATGTTTAGGTCAGTATAATAATCTACAATGAGTACTGTTATGAAAAGTTCATAGGCTATGTAAAGAAGAAACTGAAAAAAGTAAGTTAATCTATTAATATTAATAGTTATAGGTGTTTGTTATATCATCTCATCAGAGTATAGTATAAACCCCATTAATTTTTGTGATGTTATATTGTTCTAGGAAAGTACTGCTAGAAACTCTTGGCATAAAGAACCAGAAATGATCAAATATATTCCCATTTTTCCCATTAAAGTTTTATTACTTTACCTCTTTAAGATACCACCTAAGCCAGGGGTAGGCAGCCTTGGCTTTTTTATGACTTGTGGACTTCAACTCCCAGAATTCCTGGCTGACTCATGAATTCTGGGAGTTGAAGTCCATGAGTCATTAAAAAGCCAAGGTTGCCTACCCCTGACCTAGGCCAAATGCTAAGTTGTTTCAAAATAAATATGTACCTCTTTGGAATGATATCAGAAAGGATTTACCAAGATGGGATAAATTGTAATTATTACTATTGGATAGAATCTCTGTAATTAAGATGAAAATTTTACCAAAGATGTGTTTTTTGTTTCAGACTTTACCAATACTTGCAATGGATACTCCATTTAAACAATGGCAAATGGATATTTTGAAGTTTATATGGCAAGGGGAAAAAATTAGATACAAACTATTGCAAGATGCTAAGGAAAGAGGAGATATGGGGTTTACCAGATTTGAAATTGTATTTTGATGCTTGTTGTTTTGTCTGGCTAAAAGTGTGGATGCATCCTCAAAATTAGAGGTTATTCAAATTAGAGGGCCATGAATGATTTGGATGGAACAGCTATTTATATGACAAGGTTAAAGTAAATGTTGGCTTTAATAAACATTTTATTAGACATGCCATCCTACTTGGAATAAATATAAAACAAGGTTCTCTGTGAAGATGCCTCTTTGGGTGTCCCCCAGGAAGGTTTTTTTAGAAAACAAATGGTGGCCAAGCCAGACTTGTAGATCTATGGTCAAATAATATCTTTCAGTTATAGTGATCCTATCCTCAAATCTAAAAAGGAGTTAGAATTAGAAGGATGTGTTTGCCATTGGTTTACATTTTTACAATTGAAAGGAAGATTTAAATTAGACAAAAAGAGGTATGGATTTGACTTTGTGAAAAATGAATTAGAAACCTTACTGCATGATAGTGATAAACATATTATTGCTAAGGTCTATAAATTGAATTTAAATTTGAATTTGAGGAATGAGTATGTAAAGCATTGTATAATTCAGTGGGCAAGGAACTTTGGATATAATGCTTGAACAATGGAGAATATGTGGATGAAAAGTCTAAAATTTACATTAAATTATAATTTAAAAGAACATTTTTATAAGAGGATGTATCATTGATATTTAACATTAGTTGTAAAGAATGTATAAAAGTATCTCAAATGAATGTTGGAAATGCAAATGTAAAGAAGGGACCTTTTAGCATTTATGGTGGACATGTGACAAAGCAAAGAAATATTGGAGTAGGATTCACATCTTAATACAGAAGATTCTTAAGGGGAATATAAAGATAAAACCAGAGACTTTTCTTTTGGGTTTAATGGAAAAAGATTTGGAAAAAAAATGGGACTTTGATGTTATATCTGTGGATGGCAGCAAGATTACTTTATGCACAAAAATGGAAGGACGCTTTGATTCTTACAATGGATGAATGGTTGCAAAAGTTGATGGAGTTAACAGACATGGGCAAATTGACTGCTCTGATTAAAGTAAAGAACACAATTAATTTTGTTTCTATGTGGACTTTGCTTGAGTGGAAAAAAATGAAACTTTGATTTGCGGTTTTGCTGATTAAATAGGTTTATTGTGATAGAAATAGCTAGTTTGTATTATTACAGTATATAAAAGTAAAAAGTTAAGGTTTGATGCTCAAGAGAACTGCACCGTATTTGGTGGAATTCTTTATTCCCGTGTTTTGGCTTAGTTCTATTGCCACTATTCAGCAATTCCTCTCCATTGGTCAATGAATACGAGATGTTTACATTATATCACTGAGCAGAAGAAGTAGAAGTATGATCACTTTTTCCTAAATAGAGGGTCATTCTGTATATTCTGGTGAGTAATCAGAAAGTTGGGCACTTCTATGTCATCAGCATTCTTCCTTAACCTAGTTCCTTCTAGAGTTGTTGGATTATAATTTCCATCATTCCTAGTTAGACAACTCTAGCTAATAATGCATAGCTGAGCCGCTCTTTATATACGGCCATGGTTTTAAGTATTTTTTTTCTTTCAGCCTCCAGAAGTTGTGAATGCTCCAACACTGGAAGTTTTTAAGAAGAGAGTGGACAACCATTTGTCTGAAATGGTATAGAGTTTCCTGCCTGAGCAGGGGGTTGGATTAGAAGACCTTCAAGGTCCCTTCCAACAATATTATTGTTATTGTTGTCATTACTGTTGTTTTAACAAATCACTCAAGGTGGCAAATATATGCAAAACACCATCCTTCTCCTATTTTCCCAACAGCAATAACCCTATGAGGTGAGTTGGGCTGATGAAGAGTGACTGGCCCAAGATCACCCAGCTGCTTTCCATGGCTTTCCAGAACTTGAATTTGCAGTCTCTTGCTTTCTAGCCTGGTGCCTTAACCACTAGACCAGGGGTGTCAAACTTGCAACGTCATGTGACGTGTCACAATGTATTGCAACTTTTTTGCCATTGCCGGCAATGGGGTGGGCGCGGTTTCACTATGATGCATCCGGCCCATGGGCCAGCAGTTTGACACCCCTGCACTAGACCAAATTGGCTCTCACTAAATATCACAAAGGGACGCGGTGGCTCAGTGGGTTAAGACGCTGAGCTTGTCGATCAGAAGGTCGGCAGTTTGGCGGGTCGAATCCCGAGTGCTGCGTAACAGAGTGAGCGCCTGTTACTCGTCCTAGCTTCTGCCCACCTAGCAGTTCGAAAGCACGTAAAAATGCAAGTAGTAAAATAGGGACCACTCCGGTGGGAAGGTAACAGCATTCCGTGCGCCTTTGGCATCTAGTCATGCCGGCCACATGACCATGGAGAAGTCCTCGGACAAGCGCTGGATCTTCGGCTTTGAAACAGAGATGAGCACACATGTGCGGGGGAACCTTTACCTTTACCTTTACCTTTAAATATCACAAAATAGGTGATATTGAAATTAAGGAGAGCAGTACCATGATCCCAGGAAAATATGCAGCTGTTTCAAGGAATTGTTCACATGACTGCCCTGAACAATTTGACATATTTTTCCCATTGCAATCTGAAGCACTGTAAAATGTGAATAATTATCCATGATAGTTTTCAGCCAAGAAAGTTATAATATTAACATTCTGTCTTTTTAAGTACTCTGATATGTGAAGGCTCATTAATTTATTGGAGTTATCACTTGATGACATGGTCTTAAAATGTTTCAGCATTCCAAGTGTGAACATATCCTCTCCAGTGATTCCAATATTATTGTCACAAGTGATATATCTGCAGTTATCTTCTGTGGTATTATGTAGGACTATGTCATTCTAGTTCATTAATTCATTTAAACAGCATATGACTACTTAGATCCCTTATCCCGAAATTACCACATATTCAAGAATGCCTTTCTAAGTCAGTTTCTTTTAATGATGCAAAATTATTGAGGTTTAAATGTTAAAATCTTTAACAGAATGAGATGGAATGATAAATATACACCAGGCTAGCTTCACAGAAGAAGCAATGAAAAACTAGAGCATGTCTCTCTAATTCTCCTTCTTTCACATTCTTTCCAGCTATAATCAAGCATACAGTTCATTATGCCTAACAAAATAAGCAGCTCTCTGCATTTTCATTAATACAGCTATTTTATTATTCCTTAATGGAAATGCATACCTAGAATTGGCAGACCAGCATGATTCCTCTAACTATTGAATAACTATTTTGACACCAAGTCTGTGTAGTTATCAACAGAGGTACCCATATAGGAACTAGGAACTATTATGAATATAGAGTAATATGAAGACCCACCTTATTTAACCTGGGCACCTTTCACATGCATGGACTTCAACTCCCAGAATTCTGAACTGTTTCCATATTGGCCTTGGGATTCTAGAAACTGAAGCCCACATTTGAGGGCACTCAAACTGCATAAGGCTGATATAGAAGAATCTAATGTAAGTATATCTTGGAAGAAGACAGATGCAGCTGGTTACTATGGCACTTGTTTCTACCACTGTGTACATACCTTTAAATTGCTGCCAGCATTCTGCTAGTTCTACATTTACTTCATAATACTTACGTGCATTGGCACAGCAAAAAAGAGGAACAAGTGGGAAAAAGTGCACAAGAGCTCTGGCTCAAATTGAGGCATTTAAGAAAATAGTATAAAATTTAATAGCATCTGAATTACTGATGGGGTTTGCTAGTTTGTTTAAAATCCTGCTCTATCTCTCCAATTGCCTTCTTATTTAGTATGGTTCCTACTACATGCTTAACTAGTGACTATGATCACTTTACGATAATATTCTGTAGGGTTGAGCAAAAATCTGGACTTGAGAGAGCAAAGGTGATTCAGACTAGGTGTACATGTAGCAGCTTCAGAGAACAGTGGTGTGATCTCAAGGAAAGTTGCAGTGCTTTCAAGTGTTTCCAACATTCGTGTCCACACAAGTAGTGGATCACATTTTGCCCTTCAATATATGAATCACTAACCCTAATATTTTCACTGGCAATATTTTCCCTCCTTACAAGATTACATGGAATGTTGCCATGCAACTTTATTTTCACATTTACCCATTTGTGTCAAATTCTACCTCACATTTTCCCCAAAGAGCTCCAGGATTCCAGAGGCCCATGATTGGCTTGGAGAGAGAAATATATTAGAAAACATTTGATGTAAGGTGCACTTTTTCAATGAATAGTAAGGAATGTCAGAATGGTTTTCCTTCCAGCTCCCACAACAATGACCAGATTAATTAGCAACTACTTGGATCATGTTTTGAATGGTACATAACATTATGTGTATGAAAGCACCATAATGTGCCCTGGGGTATGTGAATTGACCTTTGGACCCAGACCTTCGGATAAACAAAGGCTGGCCAATCCCTTTCCAAATCACACAAAAATGCAGCGGATGTTAAGCTAAAGACCTGCTTTCGTATGGAAGAAGAATCAACATTGTAATTCAGTCAACAGATGTATTATTTTGAAGCTAGTTTTATAGTCATAAATTACAAATCATTGTAATCCCAAATACACAGGGTTTAGTAATTCAGAATATTACCTAAGCATTTCCTTTCCAGGTACATTACACTGTACCTTAAAGGTTAGAGTAAAATGAAAACAGAACTTCTCTGTCACAGCTTCTTCAGCTTTGGGTCTGCAAGTATATCTGTGTGGATATTATTTTTATAAGGATGCATAGATTTTTCTCATTCTCTGCCATTCTCCTAAACTTTGTTCATCTCCAATTAGATAATCTTTTCCTGTTTTGATAATGAGAGTGAGATAGGCAATACATACATTTGATAAATAAGAAAATAAATAAATGAATAAATAAAATATAAAGAAGCTATTTCTGTGAAACTCTATTCACTGAATTATTCAATCAAGTAGATTTATGTGATGTTTTCATTTTCAGAGGATCTAATTGGAAGATTTTAAAATGCATCTATAACAGTAGCGGCTTTTAAAATCCCAGTTTAATACTTATTTAATTTCAGCAGTGGAGCACTGCCAAATATAACTTGTAACTGTAATCAACTACATGTATAACACAAATGCTGACTTATTGTTATCTTTCAAGAACATCTTTGTTATTTGTTTCAAAAGAAAGAAAAAGTAGGAAAGTGATACTAAGCAGATGTTAGATGGGAGTTGTCAATCTTGTCTAAGGATGCAGGTGCTAATGTGTTATAATTATCCCTTCTGGCAGTTGATATTTAGGATTTTAGAGCCCACCTAGTCAATCACAGTTATAATTGTTAAGCTTCTTACATAGCTAATATGTTGGACAATAACAGGATGAAGATTTAATATTTTACTCTATCAGTTATAGTTTCTTTTTCTTATATTTCTAATGCAGAGATTCCTAGAGGTTAGGCACTTCACATGATTTGCAGTATAATACATTTTTACAAATGCAAACTTAAACACCTTTTTAAAAAAATCAATAGTTTTCTTTGTTAAGGCAGTATGGCAGCACATAAACACAGCATCAAGCCAAACTTGTCTCCAGTGTTTGCAGCCATTCAGTTTTTCTAGCAATGTTAATTGTGTTACCACTAAAATTGCCTTTTTCTCTGATCTTTTCTCAGACCATTCCTGTCTAGCCCTAGGGTTTGTAGGCAGTCCTCATGTACACTAACAAGTGACAACTCTGCTCAACTTCTGAGATCAAACAAGGGTCAGCTAGGTGCTGCCACCTGCTGAGTCATAGCAATACTTTATGTTTATTTAAGATAATTGGCTACAATCCTATTTTCATATCATTTTTACTGCAGAATTTCATGGCATTTGAAATACACACAAATACCACTCTTCTATAAAACTCATATCTTGCCAGAAAAGGTATATTACATAGCATACAAGAAGCGATTTTATACTAAATTAATATACGAATGAAGGCAAATATACATGACCCAGGATAATGTTGCAGGATCCAATCTGGGTCGGTCATCAGCACCAGAGGTTTACTTTTCTAAGATTCAGACTCATGCCGGAACCCAGCCTCAAGGAACTTCTCTCTACTAGAATGCAGATACACCTGTCATATATCAAAAACATTTCAGAAACAATAGAATGCAGCTTCTGAGATCTGCAAGTGTGCATTGCATACCACTGAGAAGCTACCATACAAGGACAAACCAAGCATTGCAAAGATCTCTTGGAGGTGGGAGATACTTCTGATGTAATCTACCAGATCCTCTGCATGAATTTCCCCTGTAACCATGCAGGACAGATGGGAAGGAAGCTAAGATTGCAAGAAGACAAGCCAGCAGTCACATGAAGAGACCCAAACTCATTGGTAGACTCACATTGCAATGAATAAGAACATACATTCAATTTCATAGCTAATAAGATTGTTGGCTGAGCTGGTACAAAGATAGCAGGAAAATGATTGAAGCCTGGGGAATGAGCCCCTTGTCAGTCAATAGGAGTGCTGATTTACTACCAGCTCATCAGGTACTTAGGAGCTGAGGTCTTGGCAGAACAAGGAAACAACAGCCAATGACTTAATAGCTGGCCATCAACACTCCAATCAACCAATAAGAAGCCACACCCAGCCAGGAATCATATAAATATGATACATAGAATAGCCCAATACACACATTCCATTAGAGAGGTTCACTGAGGATGGGCTCCAGCATGAATCCAAAAGCCTGGAAGACTAGATATCTGGTCCTGGTTACTGACCCAGATTGGATCCTGTAAATTAGTATAATTGATTATAGCATAATAATTAGTGTTAATTATTATCAATACAGCCTGGCAGTACTCTCCAGAATGGAAGGCTAGAGTTTTTCCTATCCTGTCTGGAGAACTGAACTGAACCTGGTCCTTCATCATTTTACTACTGAATATTTTGTTGTGGATAACTAAGCAATAACTAAATCAGAGTTATTATATACCATTATAGTGAAGAATTGTAAGTTAATGTGTTTTTGTAGTCAACATTTTTACTCTTCAACTTTTCAACTCTTCAACTCGCCAATTTTTAGATTTTACTCAAGTTAGGCACATTTGTTATCTTTCCTCTTGAGATGACTTCTCTATAACTTCTTAATCATTGTTCTTTATGAAAGTGATTTCAAGGAACCCCAAATCTTTACATTTTGGCTCCTTCTAAATATTTCATTATATTTTTATGATAGATCCAAAGTACAATTTAAGTATATTCTAAGCAGCAAGAATATGAGAGAAACAACCCAAGTAAATAGTTTAACCTATTAAACACTTTACTGATCAAAGAAAGCAAGCCAGGAACTGTGCCTTATCATTTCCATTCTGCCTTCCCCTGATAAAAAAAGCTGATAGTCCGAGGTCATTTTTCTTACCTCCAGCAATTGTTGAAGTGAAATCAAGAGTATACTCATTACTGTTAATGGATAGATGACTCTAGAAAATGCTATAAGTCACTAGGAAAATGACTTTAGACCAGTCCCTTTTAGCCTATTTCTTACAGGAAGTATATTTTCTTCCCTTTCTTTCTTTCACTATAAAAACAAAATGCTCAGAGATACTAGCATTTATCATAGTATTAAACTTTTTGATTAAACTTTTATTGTTCTTTTAAAGAGTCTTATGCATCTTATGGGAGATTTTTTTAATGAGCTTAGTTCTGTTCATACACATATGCTCTGCTAAATAGAATAGAATTCTTTAGAATAGAATTCTTTATTGGCCAAGTGTGGTTGGACACACAAGGAATTTGTCTCCGGTGCATAGGCTCTCAGTGTACATACAAGTAATAGTGATGATCATAAACAACTTGAAATACATTCATCATAAATTGTAAAATACAACATGATTTACATGATTTACAATTGGGGTGGCATGCTTTCTTACGGTACAGGAAAAATAAAATTCATAAATCCTTCCAAAATCACTATATAAGAAATGCATTATTAACAACATGGGAAAAAATAAAACGTAAAATATATCTGAAAATTCCAGGGTGGCTTTCAACAATGGAAGCATTTGCACATCCAAATTTAGTTGACTTTGGAAAAATGCAGACATACAGAGATATTCTAAACTCTGAAGGGAATTTAAAATCTAAACAAGAAATGGAAAATCAGGGTATCAATTTATCATGGTGGGCACTTTTACAAATGCAAGTTAGATGTGATAAAGATTTTAAACTGTATGGATCTTATAAGGAGCAAACTTTGTTTGATACGATATTAACTTCTGATAAGAAACTAATTAAGAAAATTTATAATTTTCTATTAACTTTGAAAATGGAAAGCAAACAAGATAAAGAAACAATGATAAGATGGGCAAAAAAATTGGATACAATATAGAATTAGAAAAATGGCAAAATTTGTGGGAAAGAAATTATAAACTGACAATGTCGACTTCTTATAAAGAAAATTTATATAAATTGTTCTATAGATAGCACTTGCCACCAGCAAGATTAGCAAAAACGTTTAAAAACATGTCAGACAGATGTTGGAAATGCAAACATAAGTCAGGCACTTATTACCATGTTTGGTGGACATGTGCCAAAGAAAAGAGTTATTGGAAAAAGTTACATACATGCCTGGCTAGAAAAGATGTTGGGAGAATACATCGATTTTAAACCTGAACTTTTTTTATTAGGTATAATGCCAGAAAAGATTGATGAAGCATATATTTGATTTTATATGTTACGACAGGGGCAAGAATTATATTTGCACAGTATTGGAAAAATGAAGAAATACCATCAGATGAAATAATTAAAAAAATATTAGAATGCACAGAGATGGATAGACTGACTCTGAGGCTGAAAGAAAAAGAATGAACTATTATCAAACTTGGGACTTATTTTATCGATGGCTAGAGGAAAGAATAAAGGATTAGGAACTAAATATGTATTAGCAAATGTAAACTCAGACAGCATGTTTGTTGAATAAATACTATTGAATGTATGGGAAAAATCAATAAATATCTTTAAAAAAATAATTGTAAAATACAACACTTAATCATAAATCATAAAATGCAACACAGTGATAGTCATAGAATACTAGCTAAGCAAACAACATAAATCATATTAAAGGTAAAGGTAAAGGTTCCCCCGCACATGCATGCTAGTCATTTCCAATTCTAGGGGCCAGTGCTCATCTCCGTTTCAAAGCCGAAGAGCCAGCGCTTGTCCAAGGACGTCTCCGTGGTTATGTGGCTGGCATGACTAGATGCCAAAGGCGCACGGGACGCTGTTACCTTCCCACCGTAGTGGTCCCTATTTTTCTACTTGCATTTTTACGTGCTTTTGAACTGCTAGGTTGGCAGAAGCTGGGATGAATAATAGGCACTCACTCTGTTATGCGGCACTCGTGATTCGACCTGCCAAACTGCTGACCATCTGATTGACAAGCTCAGTGTCCTAACTCACTGAGCCACCCCGTCCCTTAAATCATATTAGGATACTACAAAACAATATAAATTGTAAGATACAAGCAACAAAGTTATAGTCATAAGGATAGGTAGGAAAGATGAGGAGTATCATAGTAATACAGCTTTACTAAATAGTTTGACAGTGTTGTAGGAATTAGTTGTTTAGCAGAGTGATGGATGGGGCGAAAAACTGTCCTTGTGTCTAGTTGTTCTGATTTGCAATGCTCTATAGCATTGTCTTGAAGGAAGAAGTTGACATAGTTTATGACCAGGATATGAGGGATCTGTTGATATTTTCATAGCCCTCTTTCTTGCTCATGCAGTATACAGGTCCTCAATGGAAGGCAGGCTGCTAGCAATTGTTTTTTCTGCAGTTCTTGTTTGGTTGCAGATCCAAGCCAGACAATTATAGAGGTGTGAATGACAGACTCAATAATTCCTTAGTAGAAGTGTTTCAGCAGCTCCTTGGGCAGTCTGAGATCCAGAACCAGATCCAGTTGCTGAACTGGAGGATTCCAGCCAGGCTTTCTTATCCTTTCTCCTATAGGTAGTCTTTACTCACTCACCTGCTATGTTTCACATGGCAAACATTATCAGGTTCTGATGTGATAAAGTTCTTTGTCCAGAGTCCAAAGAGGTACTTTATGTCCTAGCATAAACTATTTTTCAAATGCTCTTGCTGAATCCCTTTTAAATAATTTGGGGAGAAATGCAACTGTATAGACATGACATGTATTTCAATAGAAATGTGGCCAGAGAAGTTCTTAAGACATTGTAAAACGCAAGATTTTAGCTTTTCTTGTTTTACTTGTATATTTATCCCATATTCTTTCTGTCATAGAACTCACGGCATAAGATTAAGTAGATCTAGGCTTGATTAAGTCTAGTAAACTATAGATCTGTCACTGTAAAAGAAGGAAATTCTCATTTCAACAGGAAACTTTCATAAATGACAATGTAAAAAAATAATAGAATAGGGATTTGGATGATAGAAGTAAGTGGACAGATTTGTTATATAAAGATAGTCATGCCTTGAGTCATTCAATTAGTGTACAGAAGGTTCAGTACAAATATAGAAACTAGTTTGTACTAAGTAGGAAAAAGGCAATTTAACCTAATCATCTTCTTTCCTGGCAAACTGGCAACACTACAAATAAGATTGGGAAATGTTTCTTCTGTGAAAACCACACTTACAATCTTCAAAACAATTTTACATGATAAATAATCCCTGATACTTCCAGCAGACAGCATTCTTGTTTCAAGAGGATCCTGCTCAGTATTTCAATGGAAATGCCAGAAACATTGACCGTGTGAGCCATTAAGGGTGAGAAGTAAAACAAATGGGACTGGACTATGTCATTTTGCAATAAAACACCAAATCATGTAATAGGCTCTTTTAAGATACTTGCAAGTTTCTAGTTTTCAAATGAAATGTTTTTACCACAGACAGTAAACAGACTAATCCATTATTTGCCTCATAATAAAAACAGAGCAGCTTTGCTGTTCAAAAGCAAATTATATTAATACGCAGTTAATCCTCTCACAGTATTATACCAACCTTTTCTAATAAATACTTATATCAATGAGAAAACCATATTCATAGGAAATAATGGAAGATATAGGGCAGATTGGAGGATACATCATCAGAGAGGAGGTGCATACAAGTGACAATTTATCTTAATTTATAATATGTATAAACACACAGGATCAAGAACTTCAATGCGGGACTTTATTATTCATAATGAGGATATGGTCAATGGTTCAGTTCAGAGACATAATATCAGTATATACTCTGCCCAAAGCTCAAGGTTGATTCAGCCTTCCATCCTTCTGAGGTTGGTAAAATGAAGACCCAGATCGTTGGGGGCAATATGCTGACATTTGTAAATTGCTTAGAGAGTGCTGTAAACCATTATGAAGAGGTATATAAGTCTAAGTGTTATTGCTATTGCTTAGGACACCACTCTGATCTGAAATGTGTCCCCAGGTGTGAAAAGGAGAATCTCTTAGAAAGGAAGAATTAAAATTGCCCCATTTGTTATGGCCAGATCATCATGAAGTTCAGTTTCACAGCATCAATTAGTACTGCAATAGTAGAGGATCAGTTAGAATAACTGTTTTCTGAAAACTGGCTGCTAAGCCTGACAATTTGTCAGAATTTTGGTATCTCTGTAAACAAAGTAACAATAATCTCAGAATGCTCTTTCCATTATGGAACAAAGTGTACTCTAAGATTTTGGTAGATCTTCTACTTTGCTGAGTTCATTCAAGTACCAAATAAGCACAGTTTTTCAGAGCAGTATGAGGCTTGTTATTATCTATTTCAGTATTTGGAACTGTTGGAAGTCTATTATAATGCTAGGGCCTTTAAAATAAAAACACTCATTTCCTATCACTTTAACACAAGGTTGATGCACATCCTATTGAAGCAAATTATGTGCCCTACCTAATGTTGTGGGATTCATTTCTATGTATGTTGCCTAAGGAAGTTGGTAAGCAATACAGCAGCTCTGTGACATACAGTATTAGTCCTTAAACATTGTGGTTTATTAGACAGCAGCACTCTTAATTTCTAAATAATGCTGTCATAATAGGTTAATAGGGAATTTTAATCAAGACACTATATCAATATGGTGATGATACATAGGTCATTTTTATATGTAACATTTATTTCAGATGTGATGGCACAACAGAGACTGTAGTTTCCTGGTTAATGTAACATTGCCATATGCTAAATAAATATTGTAAACCTCCTAGAATAGTCCCATGGGGAGATAGGCGGCAAATAAATTTAATAATAATAATCAGAAACATTTCTCCCAATCTATCAATGGAGAGATTGCAGTGAATCAATCAGCACCTGATAAGGAAGAAACAATGCAGTTTTGGGTGAAGATATGGGATAACCTGAAGAAATATAGAGGTGAAATTGAAGAGTGGTTGAGATCTGGCAAAATCTACCTGATAATGAAAAATCCAGCAAAAAGGGCAGCATCAGGCAACTACAGGCCAATTACTTGCTTACCAACAATTTTCAAATTACTAATTGGTGTGGTAGCTAATGCAGTCCAATATCAGAAAGGAAACCACCCAAATATACAAAGTAGTAACAATGGTGCATTGGAAGATCTCCAAGAAATACCATTTGTCTGTAAGTAAGAATTAGTGGGACCATAAAATAGAGAAAGTAATAGAAAATAAAGGAGCTAAAGTGTGCTGGGACTTTAGAATTCAAACTGACAGGCACCTGCTGCATAATATCCCAGACTTAACAATTGTCTATAAGAAAGACAAAAAAGTCTGGATAGCAGACATGGTAGTACTGAAGACAGCAGAAGACAAGGAACTAAAGAAGATAACTAAATAGAAAATAGAATGCAAAATAGAAATAGAATGAGTGTGGCAAAGAAGGCAATGGTAGCCCCAAAATAGGTGTCTTGGGTGCAATCCCAAAACAATTGGAGCTTCACTTAAATATCATTGGCACTGATAAATTCACCACCCATCAATTATCAAAGGCAGCTTTATTTGGATCAGCTTACATCCTGCAACAGGAACCCTAACATCATAAAACATCAACATCTGCCTATTCCAGGTCCTTGGTAAGGACTCGATAGGCAGTTAAAAATGTTAATAATAATAATAACAACAACAATAACATGCTATGTCCAAGTGTCTCAGTGATACTTTCATTATGAGGACATAAACACTGACCTGGCTGCCAGTTGGATTAAATTAATCCAAATTAAATTAAGTTAAACCATTTTTAAGGAGCCATAATTGGCTTATAATACTACAAGAGCTTGGGATCAGGTTAACTGGGGAGTCAGATTACTCTCATGTATACCTGTTGATATTCCTTTAGCTGACCTGCTGTTGTAGAAAACACTCTATAATATGTGATAGACATTTCTGATGGAGTTTAGGTAGATACTTCTATGGATTATATTTGCTGATAATTAAAATTTGCCCAGGCTTCCTTTGATTTTGTTAAGTTCCGGAGAAATTAGGAGATTCAGGCAATTCAAATGAATATAAAGATTTATTGCAAGCTTAAGCTCTCTACAAGAATCTGAACTGCTAATGATCAAGGGAAATTAGTGGGAGTTAAGATGAAAAAGGAATTCAAGGTGGGCTGGACTTAGATCTCTTGTGAGCTTGGAGGGACTCATGACTGATGATGCATTTGAATCCTCCCTTGGGCTCATCTCCTATAGATTCCCTCTCTACTATTTCACCTGTTTATTGTATTTTTCTAAATAACTATTATTTAGAGATATGCCAAGCATATCAATGCATTTCAAATTCAAAACATCCTGCATTGAGTGTATTGTGCACATGTTGAAAGTATTTTGAAAGAACAGTTTTTCTGGCTGTTCCAGAGCAGAGCTATTTCAATTCACTTCTAAACCCTTGAAAGCAATCTATTCTGAATTAGGTATTTTATGAATTCCAAGCAATTTGATTCATGTGTTTTGCACATCAAAAGTTATATATAAAACTGATAAATGAAATGAATATTTTAAATGTCTTATTAAAATCTGAATTTCACTAGACAAAGCATTGTAAAAAACAGAAGCAGTCTGCTATATCATTTTATAACTAGAAAAGAACTAGAAAACTAGAAAAACACCCATCATACCAGCCAATTACTTAGTCAATATGTCTATCAAGCTGATTTTGTTTGCCAACCAGTTGAAACCTCCACTTATACAAACATTTATAATCCCAAGATTTACAAGAAATCACTTTTAAAGCAATAGATTTCAAAATCTGAACAGAATCCATCATTGCTTGTTTTCCTGTCTATGGATATTCTCAGTCATCCAGGTCATGGTTGTCCCAAAGGTGCTTTTACATGAGGCAACTGGACTTTCTTTATATTCCTTCCATTGATACTTATATTATATAAATATATTTATATTTATACTATATTTATATAGCAGTCTGCAAGGAATATAAATCCTTCTATTCCTCACCATCCAGTCAGAGCTAAGAAGCTTCTTGGATGAGCAGTGAAACATCTTCAAAGAGAAAAAAGAAAGTCCAGTTGCCTCATGAAAAAGCACCTTTGGGACATGCTTTTTGTCCTCTACTAACAAAGCTATACTTAGAAGAGATTTTTTATAGGAATCAAATGAATCTTTAACTTTTTCTCCCTTTACATGGGTAGAATACACATACCTCCACATACAAAATTCCAGCATCTTTATTCCTCATCCACATTCACACAAATGGGAAAAAATCATACACACATCATTTTAATATCCTCAAGAGTAAAAAAGAAATTTAGTTGTTCCATTGATTGTTTTCCTAATTCACATTCCAATTTTATCCTCCTTTTTGTTGTTCTTTGCCTATAGTTTTTCTGTTTTGCTAACTAAACAGGTGAAAATATTATTTTTCTAAATTAATATTAAGATAAGAAATAAGTCTTCTCCAATACTTAAGATGAAATCACTGATGGCTTCTAGCTGATTAGGAAGTGGATTGTAGCAATAGCAATAGCACTTAGACTACCCCATAGTGCTTTATAGCACTATCTGGGCCGTTTACAAATGTCAGCTTTATTGCCCCAAACAATCTGGGTTCTCCTTTTATTGACCTCAGAGGGGTGTCTGGCTGAGACAACGAGCCCTATGCACGCTGTCTGCTAAATTGCAATAAACACATATTCAATGCAACATTTAGAGGAAACCTGTAAATCTGTTTGATTGTAAGCCTACTTTCTATGTGTCCTGGGATCATCTCACTAGTGTCATGAATTGCATGGATAACTATAGTTGCATTTAAGCTGATATGAACACATTTTGAATCTAGAGCTCCTGCCTTAATGTGTAGAGCTTGGGAGAGAAAGAGGAAAGGTTGTATCTGTGATTTAGTTCTCTACCTAGAACTAAAGTACTTGAAGCCATCATGCACACAGAGCTGTAATATTTTGTAGATATCTTTTGATCAATAAAAAAAAGCGAATTCTAGAAACATTTTAAAGAAATAAATTGGAATGGAACAATTTACCATCGTTAACAGCCACATACTCTCGATCTCTCAAAGAACCCATGGTGGTGCAGTGGATAGAATGCAATATTGCAGGCTAACTCTGCTGACTGCCAATGGCCAGCAGTTTGGAAATTCCAGTCTCACTGGCTCAAAGTTGGCTCAGGCTTCCATCCTTCCGAGGTCAGTAAAATGAGGTGTGAAATTGTTGGGGGCAATATGCTGACTCTGTAAACTGCTTAGAAAGAGTTGTAAAGCACTGTGAAGTGGTATATAAGTCTAAGCACTATTGCTATAAGCCAGACACATTCTTAGGAAATAAACTGCAGGGTTAAACTGCAGGTAAGAAAGAAAGTTGCAAAGTAATAGCAAAGTAATGGTGGAGACTAAGGATGACTTATGTCAGGATTGAGGTGATGTTCAATAATAAAAAGAAGAAAAGAATGAAAAGAAGAAGAAAAGGGATATTAATGAGAAATAATAAGAAAAAGTAGGAAATCAAGATCAGGCAGAAAATAGTTCAAGTAGAAGAAAAGGTAAAATGGACAGACAGGGATATAAAGAGTTGAACTATGGCAGGAATAAGAATTTTTACACAGATTGAAAATAAACATGATAGGAAAAACAGGGAGGGGACTCTCGGTTTATAGCTTCTTTAAGGGAAATATGATTTTGAAAGAGGCATCCAACAAATGAAATATGTTACTCTAATATTTGGTTTTTATGTAGGATGTAGGGTGATACTGAATGAGAGATAATAATGAGTTCGAATTAATAGGTTTCAATCAATTTATTATAGCCAAAGGCCAACATATAAATTAAACATTCAAATAAAACAAAACTAAACAGAACCATCACAAGAGGACATAGGTATAGCTCTGCTGTTTCCGGCTCCAGACTCTGTTAGATACGTGGTTACACCTGCCAGGTATCTTAGTCAGTTGGAATCAGTAAACCACCAGAAAGCATTCTCGCTTGCATGGTGCCATGCGTTTCCATTGGCTGTCCTGTACGGCAAGTATAAAAAGACACCACTGTCTGAAAGACTCTGCTTCTGTGGCTCAGGAGAGGTGGAGACCATTGGACACATACTCCTTCGATGTTCCTTCTACAGAGCTATTCGGAAAATCCATATCCTCCCCATAATTGATAGGTATCCTGGTCGTTCAGAAAGTATTTATTTCCAGTGGCTGCTTAAGGATGAGCAGGCAATGATCACAGCACAGGTGGCTAAATTCTGTGCAGCAGTATTGGGGATTCGTGAGAAACATAAATAATCATTTTAGATTTTTTTAATAATCTTTTATAATTAATTTTATTACGTGTTTTATCCAGTTTTAGACTATACTCAATGTATTTTTATTGTAAGGTCAGTATGATTCAGTTTTTCTGAAGCTAGCTAGTTTTTGATACACTGTCTGTAAAACTAGGCAGACCTTGGTCACCCATTGATTACATCATTAATTGTAATATATTGCTATGTCCACTTGTGATGGTTCTGTTTAGTTTTGTTTTATTTGAATGTTTAATTTATGTGTTGGCCTTTGGCTGTAATAAATTGATTGATTGTTCAATTAATAGATTCGTCTTTTGAGGGCCATATCCCATCTCTGCCTTGTATAAATATGGTTTGGGAAATCACTAGATGTTCCTCTCTCCTGTCTGTAAATTGGTCATATTATAGAGATTACAGCTACTGATGCCTATATTGCATTCTCAAAATCCTAGACATTTCCAAAAATGTGTTTTAGAAGGACAAAAAAAAAAAAGAATCCTGGAGTGAGAACTGTAGATAAAAAGAACTTGGTTTTCAATTATCAGGATCACCTAGGCACTTTTAGTTGGCACCTCAGTAAAGTCGTTTACTTTCTTCTTAAAAACATTTTGGATGGCCTGACCTTCATTTACAGAAATCCTGCAGGGAAAGGGTTTCAAGAAGGATGTGCATTGCATTGACCCACTCTGCTCCCTTTGAGTCCTTCCAAAATGTCAGCTGTGTATCCATACATATACAATGCCATCCATTATAATGATGAAATGTGTGTTACTGTATAAATGAAAGTCGAAGACCACAAAGTGTTTCTGAAAGCACTTTTTACAATAGACATTGGCATAGATACTTAGTAGAAAATAGTTTAGATATTATAACAGTTTTTAAAAAATGAGCAATTTTTTAAAAAAGCATTATGTTTTAATTATTTAACTGTAATCAAGTAGGCATTGGATTTATTAAATAAGAATAACCAACTGTAGTGGAAAATAATTAAGTAATTGTCTCTTTAAATTTTTTTTAAAAAAATGCTCCACAAAAATTGGTCAGATTTGTATAGACTCCAAATCCCCTCTGTTTAAACAGAGTGATTAATATCAGCTCCTGAAGGAAATTAAATTCAAGGAAGAACAGTAATATGCAGATATGCAGATTTCTAGGCGGAATGGCTAGCCCTGGGTAACGGAGTCAGGTTGATTAATCTGCATCCACAGAATACAAAATGAAATGCAGGAGCTCTCCTGGGTTAGCACTGGAAATGAGTTTTTTCTTTCATATTAAATAAATGGACAAACACACACAGAGAACCCCTAAAATGGCAAAAAGCCTTAAAGCATACATGGCATGTTTATATATATGATATGTAGTAATTTAAACAGGTTACTATGAGTTGCTGGTTTATCTCCTACAGAGACAAATATACAATCTGAGAAACAAAACTATCTTGCACATTAGGCAGTGAATTTTTAATTCATTCTAATGTTTAGGGATAAATGAGGGATGGGTGGTTTTTTAATGTTTGTATTGATTTTTAGTTGGGCATGTTTAATTCCTTTTTAACTTTTGTATTTTTGTATGTTTATATTTGCCCTGTACACCGCCCTGAGTCCTTCGGGAGAAGGGCGGTATATAAATAAAATTATTATTATTATTATTATTATAAATTTGATCATCAATGCAGCCTCAATGTGGACAGCAAATGAGACCATATATGTTTACAATACTCAGTTTTTAATATCGTATAGTCCAGTCCATTATTTCTACATTCAGAATTGTATGAAAAACTGTAAGCATGAGGAACAAGGATACTATTGTACAGGGTAAGTTTGGACAAGGATAAATAACATTATGAATAATTACCTTCCACCTTGCCTTTTAAAATGTTAATCTGTTTACATCATCTGTCCCAGATTAAATGTAAGTTGTGATCATGTAATAATGCCTTTTTAACAGAAAAATATTTACATGAAAATTCAAAATGTCATTTTCAGCCTTTTTTTCCCCCTGTCGTTACTGGAAACCCAAGCCTGTTATTTAAAATCGTTCAGAGTCTCTCAAATAATTGTATAGAAGAGGCATTATGCTATATTATTAAAGCTGTAATTTCCTGCTGAATCTGGCTGGATGTTTCTTTTTATCACTTGGCAATTTCTATCTAGTTATGGCATAATTAAGTTTCCTGACCCTTGCTCACTCTCTTAACAGGATGCTTAGAAATATACTAGAATTGCAGATCTTCAACCTGATGTCCTCTCTTCCTACATAGTAATGGAATAAAATTATTAATTCAGTAATTGTACAGAACACATTACTTTGCACTGAATGTTCCTATTTTTCATTTTCTGTTAGTGAGAATCAGCTAGAGGTACAAATCATTTCTGCAGGGAGCAGAGTCCTTGAAAAAAAAAAGCCTCTAATTCACTCCACTGCATCCACCTGTACAGCAGGGGCTATTCAGGACCTAACAGTGTCCTAAGCTTCAATGAACAAAATGAAGTTAATAAATGGACTATGGAACAAGTTATTTCTCTGCAGCTGATTCCTACATGTCAAAAGCAGTCTCACCTCAAAATGATAAATCTAACATTTAGCTGCATTTATTCAAATGCATCGCAGTTATACATTTTTCAATTTATCAAAGTTAATAGTATAATTTATTTGGCTAATTTAGTCATGAAAATTAATAAGATGAATAATTAAATGTAACAGACCTAATATGGACCAAGAGTTCAATGAGAAGCCCAAGGATAATCCTGCATTATTTAAGTATCCAGGTGATGTATAGTGCAAGAAATATCTTCAACCAAACAGAGTGATGAAAAGATAGAGGGAGGGCAAATATATCAATTTTAATTTAACCCAGTGTCTGACCTTAGCATTTTTTGTAACTTTTTAAAGATTTGCAATGGAACATGGGTATCTACTATTGTATTCATGTCCTTCATATTTTTGTATGCCATTTTGCTTAATTTACAAGCAGTTCACCCTAATGTAATGTGCTTCTTTACAGGCATCTTTATGCATAGTTTTCATTAATATATATATATATTAATTATATATTATTAATATTATGAACTGCAGGTTAGAATTGAGAAAAATGTTTCATTTCATGTAATGATTGAACAAATTCTTACTATAATAAAAATCCAGTATATTTTCCCCACATTTTGTATGATTCAATTATTCTTCTATTGCAAATGTTTTGATCAAATTCTATTTTTGATTTTATTAAGTGGAATTTTTTTTACCTTCCACTACATGATTTTAGGAAAAGAGATTTTGGTTCAAATTTCCAGGAGTAGAGTACATTTAAATCAAAAATGTTTTTCTACTTTTACTTCAATTCCCCAACATTTCCATAGTTTTCCCAACAAGCCTTCTGGTGAAGATTCTTGTCAAATTAGAAATCCCTCAAGGATCAGGGATGACACTGTAGCAGAGATCTGCAACCAGACACAAATTCTGGCATGCAGAATCTCTCCAGAAAAAGGAGAGATTGTGAGATTAACACTTGCACTCCAGACAACTGCTCCTCATGAATAGACAGCAGGAGCCCTGGTGTGAAGTGGTTAGAATGCAGTATTGCAGACTAACTCTGCCCACTGCGAGGAGTTTGATCCTGACTAGCTCAAGGTTGATTCAGCCTTCCATCCTGCCAAGGTTGTTAAAATGAGGACCCAGATTGTTGGGGGAAATATCCTGATATTGTAAACTGCTCAGAGAGTGCTGTAAAGCACTAGGGAGTGGTATAAAAGTCTACGTGTTATTGCTATTACTATTTTGTGGTTCACTTGCTATTTGAGTGGCTGGAAGTCAAGCGATTTAACCAAGTTCACAGCCTTAATGTAGACTTTATAGACACAAGTTTTACTGAGTGTCATTTCATAGTTCTCCCAATGACTGGAGAAATATTCAGATAAAAAAACTATAGGTTCAGCAATAGAAAGTGAAACTTCTTGCATTCAAATGTGGAAATATTACTGACTTTTTGAATATATAAAAACATTCATTATTACATTATTTTTTTTAAAAAACTGCAAACTATATTATTGTTGAAACCATTGGAATATTTGAGAAGTAGATCCTGATTCTTTCTTGATTTATTAAGGTATCTACTTTTGTATTTGGAAAATTAGACTTTATCACCTCAGTGAAGTATTGGTGATCTATTTATTATTATTATTATTATTACTTATTTATTTAATTTGTATACCGCCCTTCTCCCGAAGGACTCAGGGTGGTGAACAGGGCAATAAATATCTAAAAAACAGAATACAAAAGTTAAAAAACAATTAAACGTAATGCCCAATATAAAACAATAACAATAATTAAAATTATTTAAAATCCCATCCCTTAACCCATCAAACCAGGCCAGATTGCTCGAATAAATAAGTTTTTAGATCATGCCGGAAGGAGCGAAGATCAGGAGCCATCCGGAGCTCCACCGGCAAGCAGTTCCAAAGGTCTGGCGCGCCCACAGAGAACGCCCTCCCCCTGGGGGCCACCAATCGACATTCTTTGATTGGAGGCACCCTGAGGAGGCCCTCTCTGTGGGAGCGCACTGGACGGAGGGAAGTTGACGCCGGCCGCAGGTGTTGCCGTAGATAATCCGGACCCATGCCATATAGGGCTTTATAGGTCATTACTAACACCTTGAATCTCACCCAGAGGACAACTGGCAGCCAATGCAGCTCATGGAGTAAAGGTGTAACATGGGAGTATCGGGAAACTCCCAGCACAACTCGCGCGGCTGCATTCTGCACCAGTTGGAGCCTCCGAGTGGTCTTCAAGGGTAGCCCCATGTAGAGAGCATTACAGTAGTCCAGATGAGAGGTCATGAGCGCATGAGTGACTGTACGTAGGGCATCCCGGTCCAGATAGGGCCGCAACTGGCGCACCAGGCGAACCTGGGCAAAGGCCCCCCTAGTCACAGCTCCAATATGGTCTTCAAACAAGAGTTGTGAATCTAGGAGGACCCCCAAGTTGCGCACCCTATCTACAGGGGGTAATAACTCACCCCCCATAACAAGAGATGGAATAAACTGAATTTCCCGGGATGCCGGCACGAACAGCCACTCAGTCTTCTCGGGGTTGAGCCGAAGCCTGTTCCTCCCCATCCAGACCCGGACCGCTTCCAGGCAATGGGACATCACATCGAGGGCATCACTGGGGTGATTTGGGGTAGAAATAAAAAGCTGGGTATCATTAGCATACTGATGATACCCAACTCCAAAACCACGAATGATCTCACCCAGCGGCTTCATATAGATGTTGAACAGAAGAGGCGAGAGGACCGATCCCTGAGGAACTCCACAAACGAGAGGCCTCAAGGTCAACCTCTGCCCTCCTGTCAACACCGACTGCGAACGTCCCAGAAGGTAGGAGGAGAACCACTGAAAAACTGTGCCTCCCACTCCCAACCCCCTGAGACGTCGCAGCAAGATACCATGGTCGATGGTATCAAAAGCCGCTGAGAGGTCTAAAAGGACTAGAACAGAGGAACAACCCCTCTCCCGAGCCCGCCAGAGATCATTCACCAGCGTGACCAATGCCGTCTCCGTGCTGTACCTGGGCCTGAAACCCGATTGGTACGGGTCTAGATAGTCAGCTTCATCTAAGAACAGAGGCAGTTGCTGCGCCACCACACTCTCAACAACCTTCGCAAGAAAGCGAAGGTTGGAGAACGGACGAAAGTTGTTTAATATTGCTGGGTCCAAGGCGGGCTTCTTGAGGAGGGGTCTGACCACCGCCTCCTTTAAGGTGGCGGGAAAACTACCTTCACTCAAAGAAGCAGTTATCACTGCCTGGAGCCCAGCCTCGTGTCCCATCTCGAGCCGCATAAATCAGCCAGGAGGGACACGGGTCCAATAAATACGTGGTGGAGCTCAGCTTCCTCATGATCTTGTCCACATTTTCAGGAGAAACAGGATCGAACTTCTCCCAGATCACATCGACAAGACTGCCCGTATCCTCATCATCAGACTCTGCCCAGTCGGAGTCCAGACCAGTCCGAATCCGAGCGATTTTATCCGACAGATACCGACTAAACTCCTCGGCACGACCCTGCAAGGGCTCCTCCCTCACCTCCCGATCAAGAAGAGAGCGAGTTACCCAAAACAGGGCGGACGGGCAATTATCTGTGGATGCGATGAGGGCGGCAAAGTGGTTAGACCTTGCCACCCTCATCGCCATGAGATAAGTTCTCATAAATGACCTTAGTCGTAACCGGTCGGCTTCGGATCGGCTGGACCTCCAACAGCTCTCTAGGCCCCGCTTCTGTCGCTTCATCTCCCGGAGCTCCATGGAAAACCATGAGGCCCATTGGGATCTGTGACAGGTCAGGGGCCGCAAGGGTACAACTTGGTCTAATGCCTCCGTGGCTGCCCGTTCCCAGGCTTCCACCAGGGCATCGGCCGAGCTGTGAGCAAAGGAGGCAGGTGGGGACCCAAGCGCCACCTGGAACTGCTCCGGGTCCATCAGGCGCCTAGGGCGGAACCATCTAATTGGCTCAGCAACCCCACGACGGGGAGTGGCCAAACGGAAGACCAACCGCAGAAGATGATGATCGGTCCATGACAGGGGTATAATAATTGGAGAAACCCCCCCCCCCAGATCATCTAACCACCGACCAGATAGAAAAACCAGATGGAGCGTGTGACCCCCCTCATGAATCGGGCTCTGAATAACCTGCTTCAGGTCCATGGCAGTCATGGAAGCCATGAACTCCCGAGCTAACTCAGACGATCCTCCCAGGGATGGTAGGTTGAAGTCACCCAAAACCATAAGTTTGGGGAACTCAACCACCAGCCCTGAGAGGACATCGAGAAGCTCGGCAGGGCTGCTGCTACGCAACTAGGCGAAAAGTACACCAGCAGCAAGCCCAACTGAGCTCTAGGGCCACATCTCATGAGGAGGGACTCACACCCGACTATCTGGACCATGGTGGCCTCCCACGGACACAAGGTCTCCCTAGCAACTACTGCCACTCCACCGCCCCTACCCTGAGCCCGAGGCTGGTGCAGCACCCGGAAGCCTGATGGGCAAAGGTCAACCAGGGGGACACCGCCCTCTGGGCCCAACCAGGTCTCCGTAATGCAAGTCAGGTCCGCTTGCTCCTCCTCAATCAACTCACGAATGAGAAGAGCCTTATTCATTGCGGACCTGGCATTAAAATACACGAGCCTGAGCTCAGGTGGCTGCTCATCCTCGCTCCTGGTACTACGAGCCGAAATCAGAGGGTCGGAGCGCACCACCGCTTGAAGACAGCGGGGACGCGCTCCCAGATATTGATACGGCCCTCTGTCCATTTATGGTGACAGAAGTAGATTCAAGGCATCTGTTTTGCACAGTTAGATAACAGACCTTCTTAGGATGCATTTTCTTCCCACAAAAGTTGATTTGTACTATTGAAATTCCAGTTCATACTTACATAATCCTTATGATAAATATGAGATTGATACTATACTTCTTTATGAAGCTCAGTATAATTACATTTGAGACATTCTTCCAACTGAATCCAATTAATAAATAGCAAGGTATTTGACATCCAAATTGGCAAATATTTATATAATTACATCAGAATTCTGTAGTGGAAACCAAATTGATTCAATTTTGGCTCTGAGTTGAATTATTTAGGATAAATGACTTGCTTATAAGGCACTTGATCTTCCTTGAAGTTAATTAAAAATTTGAATTTGAGTTTCTGGTTTGTAAACTCCAGAACTAAGGGATTTCAGAGGTGATCAGTTTCAAAATGCAAAGTAATGCTTTCCCTCTTTTCAGTATGAATTGCATGCATTGCAAACAGACACAAAAGGGTGAGGCTTTGATTGCTTAGATGTATTCACCATATTGAAGCCAGTGACCAATGACCCTATCTATCACAGCCACTAATGTTTCCTCAGTGCTCCAATGATTGTTGAAATATCTTTGGAATAGGAGATGAAAATAACATATTCTTACTATACTTTTGTCCACTGTATGTTTTGATTCACAACAGTTCTCTTACATGAATGAAGGCAAATATACATGTCCCAGGATAATGTTGCAAGATCCAATCTGGGTCGGTCACCAGAACCAGACATTTAGTTTTCCAAGCTTTTGGACTAATGCTGGAGCCCATCAGTGAACCTCTCTACTGGAATGTGTGTTTTGGGCTATTCTATGCATTGTATTTATGCGGTGCCTTCCTAGTAGGTGATTGGAGTGTTGATGGCCAGCGATTGATCGTTGTTTTCTAGTTTTACCAAGACCTCAGCTCCTAAGTACCTAATAAGCTAGTGGTAAATCAGTACTCCTGTTGACTCTGACCCGGGACCAGTTTCCCAAGCTTCAATCATTTCCCTGGATATCTTTGTACCTGCATGGCCAGCAATCTTAGTACCTTAGTAATATAAGTTCTCTTATATTACAAGACTGTTTCTAACATACAGATTCATACTATAATGGGTCCAGGAAAATAGAAGTGAAGATCCCATAGCTCTCCATATATGGCTGAACTATATCTCCCAGCATTCACCACTATCAGGCATTTTGGGTAGGACTGCAGGGAATTATGGTTCAACATCTGGATAGTCACAAGGTTCCTATCGCAATAGTGGAATAGGAATCAACTAACAGAATTTGTTCCATGATCTTGAACAGCCTCCAGCAACTTCTGCAAGCTGTTACTGCTCTCATCAGGATGACAAAACAGCACCACAGTATCACATTGCAAGCTTCCTTGAGACATGCATTTGATTTTGTGGCTGCATGCAGAAAAGGGGCAAAGTTTATGTTGCAATGTCACAGTATGGCTTGTTATACTGACCTCTTGGAATCATTACCCTGTGGATTCTACTAACTGCTTCTTTATTCAGGAAGTAAAGAAAGCTCTATTGATCCTGTTTTTGCCAGTGTAATGATTTTTATTGATCCCACAAATCTGTTAACAAGACAATGTAAGAATTTAAAACATAGCACAAAGCTATAACATCAGAAAAAAACCCTGAGTTAAGTACCATTTTCTTGATAATTCTAATATTCCATTTGATAAAATTTGGACAAACAGGAACATATGTTCATATTAAAAAAGTATTCACAGAAGAAATTCCTACCTACAGTTATCTGAACATAGAGATAGGCTTATTTTTGAAATGTTTTTAATAATATTTGGAACAATATTTAATAGCATTTGGAAATGCTTGATATTTTTCTAGAGTAGATTTATTTTTTCAAACATACAATCAGATTTAAAACACCTTTTCAAAGTTAGGAAGTTTACTATTTCACTATTCATTAAGTTTTAATCTTGACTTTCTCACAGTAGCCAAGTTGGGCTACACAGCTAGTGGCATACTGTACATAGTGGGAAGGGTATCAAAATGGAAAGATGGCAGCTGTATTGCAGTGTAAACTCTGCCCTTTTTGCCCATCTATGCAACATCAACACTAGTAGAAAAGGACAGGGATTTGCATCTCAATACTCTGTCCATCATTTTCTTAAAGTTGAACCCTCCCACCTGCCTGCAGATGCTGATGTCCACCTCAGTTCCTTCATTCCTCCTTCAAATTTTCCCCACACAATAACCAATAAACAATAACTTTTAGAGATAGTAACTGGCTAAAAATTTTTCATTTACTGGATTTCTGTAACAATAGACCTGAACCTGGGATTTCTTCATTTAGTGCAATACTGTAACTACTATACTACTTTAATTCTCTAACTTCCTCATTATATTAAAGATAAACAGATATTCTATTCATAAAAGTGATGATAAAAGAAAAGGCAAAGCTTTATTGCTCTGAAACATGATGTTCTATTAAGAAGGATCTTGAGAAATTATTAAGAGTGGAAGAAGGCAAGGAGGAACTAAGGAGATGGCTCGTGGGAATATACAAAGTTCTCTCCATTCTAACTTTATCCTCAGATACCCCTGTGACAAAAATAATGTACCACAGATCATCCATTCACATGTATAGTAAAGTATAGAATTCAAACTGGGTTTTCTCAACAATATAAAAAAACTGGGTTTTTAGTTCAACAGTATAACAAACCCTATGTGAACCCTACATGAACCCTACAAATTATCTCTTTTCCTTAAAGTTTTTCATGTTTTCCAAACACTGGAGCTTTAGGAATGGGTGGGGGGAGGAGAGAGGGAGGAGGTGAGGCACCAGAATTCTGGACATCAAAATAGAAATATGCATTACTATTTAGTAATGTACAAGTATTGTGTATTTCTAAAGCACTTTAGTGTTCATAATATTAACCCTACAGGTGTTTAATTTATCACTATTGAAATATTAGTGGGTTAATTACTTATTGTCATTCAGAAAGTAGTCAGAGAATATTCTGAATCACTGATTTGGGATCTGGGATGGTACAGATGTCACAATGTGGCTTCATAAAGTATTCTATAATGTAGTGATAAGTTAATTGATGGCATGACACACAAAGCCATAAAGAATGAACAAATTACTTTGACTGCATTTTCCCATGGATTCCTTGCTATTGGTCCTTCCTATGATTTTCTTGCTATGAGAAATTATTTCAGTTTCTACTCCTTTTCTATAAAGTTGTCAGACACTATTTAAGAAATAATGACAATCCAACAGATTCTTTCAATGGATTGTCAAATACTGATTTTTAAAGCTCTTATGGATGTTCAGAAACTAAATCTTAGACTCTCTACATAAATTGAAAGAGAAGAAATAAATCCTTTGATCTATTATATTTTTTTTTTACTTTTAAGACATTTGATAGAATTCCTCTGTATAAGGAAATGTATGTTTCTATGCTACAGAATGAGACTAAAAGGTAGTCAAAACGTATGTTACTAAGGCTGTGATAGAATTTTCTAGTACAATGATATTTGAACTACAGTGGGTTTTTTAGCACTTCTTACTCAATACATTCAAATGCAATTTTTCAGTGATGACCTGATTTGAACTTGTAAAACAGCCACTACAACTTAAATATCACAAGAATCGTTTTCATATAACTTTATACCATATTTCTATAAACAGTAGTTTAATACAATAACAATTCAAATTGATTTGTAGGCCAGCAAATTATATATGTCTGAATATGTATATCAGTTCAAAAGTATGCCAGTGAACTCATTCTAATAATATCTTTACCCTATTTCTCATTTTGAAAAGCAAATATATTAAACCACACCCAAAAGAACACATACATACAAACACATTTTTGTGTTATTCAAAATAGTTAAATATTCCAAGTAAAAATCAATTAGATTATGTGGTGATTGATAAATTTGAACTAAAACAGTTGAGTAAGTGTATTTGTGACAACTACAATAAATTACTTTTGAGGAAAAAACCCAAGTTTTTAAAAATAAAATAACTATCCATTTCAATCTAAAAATGCAATACGAACCCACTGCTTTTATAAAATTTCAGAAAAGAACTAATAAAAGGTAAAGGTAAAGGTTCCCCCGCACATGCGTGCTAGTCGTTTCCGACTCTAGGGGCCGGTGCTCATCTCCGTTTCAAAGCCAAAGAGCCAGCGCTTGTCCGAGGACGACTCCGTGGTCATGTGGCCGGCATGACTAGACGCCAAAGGTGCACGGAACGCTGTTACCTTCCCACTGTAGTGGTCCCTATTTTTCTACTTGCCTTTTTTTTTTAATGTGCTTTCGAACTGCTAGGTTGGCAGAAGCTGGGATGAGTAACAGGCGCTCACTCTGCTACACGGCACTCGGGATTCGAGCTGCCAAACTGCCGACCTTCTGATCGACAAGCTCAGCGTCCTAACCCACTGAGCCACCGTGTCCCTGCAAAGAACTAATACATTGTGCTATATTAAGCTAATTTGGCGATCTCATTGTTTTCATGGCTTTGATATCATTTTTCACTGTTCTCTCTTGTCCTTTAATGATACTAGTGCAAATAGTAGAAGCACAGTATGCTGCTGACACAGTTGTGCACTAATTTGTGTACTTCCCTTTTTGAATCTATATGAGTAGAATATATCCAATTTTCATTTCTCTAAATGGAGCTATTCAAATAATAAAAATATTATTTTAAAGTGCATCATATAATTGTCCTCCCATTTGGAACAATGCTTCAGGAGTCATCAAAATTTTGTGTGTCATGTGCGTACAGATACAACAACAAAAAAGCTCAGATTTTATCATCATTGAATAAAGTAACTGTAATCACAGCAAAGATTTATCTCCATCTAGGTACTTAGGCAGGCCCCATAATCTAAATTTCTAACAACTAAAGAAATATTGTTTAAGAATCACTTAAACATATATATGAAGATGTGATTCATTGATTTGTTTTATATAAAATAAGTTGATAAGAGAGAATCTCATTTATTTTTGCTACTTTTATTTTTCATTGGTGATAAATTGCACATTTTATTCACAAAATGTTATCTAGGACACCTCTCATTTTAGAATGATAAGCCATTCCAGATCTCTTATTCCATATTATGTATCAGTTTGCAAAAAAAAAAGTGGGGCAGAGAAAAAAAAGCTTCTTTGTTTTCTTAATTTACATACCTACTCTCAGCAGAAAACAGTCTTATTTGGCTACTGTAATATGTTGGCATCAAAAACAAAAACCAGTCTAAACATTCCTAATTTAATAAAGAGATCAAAGGCAAATTTAATAATTAAAATGGACCACACAATGAACTTAGGAAAAGATTGAGGTCAGGATTTATTGTGTTATAGGCATTCTTTTTCATTCATATTTGCTCTTAATTCCAATTTATATAAAAATATAAAGAAGACTATTTAAATTCTTTTCACATAATAAGGAGAAAACAGCAATATGGTATCACCTGCTTTTCATACTACCTTTGATTCGCTAGTAGTAAATATTCACACATAGTGTAGGGATGTCATGAAAGAATGATTGCTCAACTTACCATTGTTTCATTAATGAAAATGATTTTAGAAACAGAAGACTATATTAACTATTTCCTTTTGTTTTGTTTTTGCTTTATCTGAGAAACTGAAAGAAGCTGCTAAAATAGATCTATTTTCTTTTCATTTTACCGAATAATGCATGAATGATTATAACATATGCTCTATCTCTAGTTTTTCAACCAGTGGAAAAGTGCCTGACACAGTAATCACGACTTGTTGGGTTTTCAATCTGATGCCGTCCTATTTTATCATGGTAGTTAAATGTCCGTTCTTGTTCAGCATGATAAATGTTATGGCCATTTAACAGAAGGGGGGGGAGAGAGAGACATGTTAAACCAAATATTGCTTCAAATTGTGTCTTTTATTCTTCTTTATCATCATATCTTAATTTATAGTATAATCATCATTATCACAACTGTCAGCCTCATTTAACCTTCCCTGATCTCCCATGATTCTTTGCTGTCAGGTCTGATTGCCTACCTTCTGCTGACTGACTGATAATGGTTGACTGATTAGCCCTCCCCAAGAAAAAGACAATGATATATAGAACAGTGCAGCTTGCTCTATATATTAATGAGGAGCTGGCAAAGCTTTGATAAGACTCTGGAATAATCCATCAGTGAGAGAAGGAGCTTGTAAAAACTGGTGGAACATTTCATGAGAGAGACACCTGGGAAGGATGTAATGACCCAGCAACTAAATACCCCTCAGCTGTCTTGCCTCTGTTGTAATTAACATCAGATAGCTGCCATATGGATAACAGCAAGGAGTTTATCAGTCCCTCAAATCCAGTTTACATTCTCTCAATTTTGCACCTAAGGCTTTTGGCCTTTACAACATATTTAGCAAGCAAGCAATTAATAGCTCATTTTCTTTGGCATTAGGCACTGTTTATCTTCTGAACCACCTCTTATCATAGGCTGTTACCTCTGAAAAGCTGCAGTCATTGGTGGTGGATTTTTTTTTAAGCTCTAGTTGTTACACTTACTCAGCAGAGGCCTGCTTCACCATTAGATACAAAGCTTCTGATGGCTACTTGAGTTTGAATGTGCTGTTATTACAGGTATTATATGAAATTGCTTGTGTTATGTGAAGGGGATTATAGAGGTTCTGGATCAATAAGTTCAGTGGATGTTGGGAGTGATTACAGTACTCTGTCAATTTTTCCCATTTGGCTGTCAGTACTGATTTACAACACACCACCTCTTTTATTCACATCAAATCATTCACTTCATTGGCAAATTCTATATATCTCAATTTGCTTTAAGTAGCTGATTTGTGTAAAATAGAATTACTTTCTGTCCTCAGCATAACATATAGGTTTAGTAATAAAAAGAAGTGCAAACATTTGAGGAGATGTTTAGGGCTTTTTTATAGGTGGTGATTCTCTATTTTGTACTTGACATCTATATCAAGAGTGCAAATAGTTTAAACATCTTTACAACAAATGTAGTTAGCAGTCTGAAATTCAAAATTTGACAAGTTGTTTTATGCAAATAAATAAATGAAATGAAAATATTCCCAGAAAGAATATAGCTTTTCTTCTTGGTAAAAACAAGTAATTCAAGTAAAGAATGGCAAAAGAAATTTCTCAGAGGGAAAACTCTTCTTTCAGCCTCTCCCTCTCTCACACACACTTTGTATGGATGATCAGCAGGTAGTTTTCAATAATGTAAAATGGGACTGTAAAGCTCATTTGCACTTCAAAGTTAGTAGAAGTACTGTAAATTAATATAAACTCACTTGGAAAAACTTAATTTAAAAGAAGGAGAAGAATATCCTTTTTTAAAAAAAAATAAAACCTTGAAAACATGGAAGAGATAGCTGAGGGAAGAGGAATGAAAATTCTCAAGAAACAAGAACTTATTTAATAGCAATGCTAGGAAACTTGAATGTATGTGCTACATTTGAGATGTTGCAGAATAGCTTGTATTTTGTCCTGAGTTTTAACTAAATGCTAGCATTAGTTAATACATATAAATCAAGATATGGTCATGCTGTTAAGACTAAGAACCTATCCACACTGCACCTTAATCTCTTCCTCTGTTTATGCTAGCTTAACAAAAACTTGTCTGAAGTGATATTCTTTGGCAGTAGCTTCCAGGGATTCAGTCCAAAATTCTTCCATGGATTCCCATTGACAATTCTCCTATTGTCTTTTTCTACCTTTGTTTCAGAAGAGCAACTGCCAATTATTTTCTCTTCTGGGATGGGTCTTATTAGACATGCAGTATATATTCTTGTACATGTCTATAGATACAAAGACATACAATTTATATGAACATAAAGTTATATATTTGTATTATCAAGGCTTTTTTTTGTCATAGAACACGCCAGAGCAGAGTTCTGGCACCTTTTTTCGATGGATTTTCCAGAGTTGCGTTCTTTTCTATTATTGTCCTTCCTATCCTCGTTTGCTTTTGAAAATGCCCTGCTGGTGGTGTGGTGCGAGCAGGGTCGCATCCGGCACTCTCTGCCTCCTCTAAGAATTGCCATGAGGCACTGGAGCAGCACAGCCAGAGCGTGGCTTGATTGGCTAGGTCAGACCATGTGGTGTGGAAGCTGATGGTGAAAGTGGGAGACACACAAATATGGAGGCCATCTTTCACAAGAGGGTGAGTGAGCCTTTTGCCTTCCCTTACAGATGGTGGGGTATGTGTGAGGTTAAAAAGAGGCAAAGTGAGAGGAAAGTAAGATGGCTGGTGTGGAAGCTTGCCCGACAGTGAAACTTTGCTGTTTCAGTTCTTTGGGTAGTTCAAAGGCTGGGATGTCAACGAAAATCTCTTTTTAGTCTTTTATACTTTATTTTCAAACTGCAGAGAGGAAGAATAAGAATAAAGCCCAATGTCTTGTGATTTGGAGGTATTATTATTATTAATAATATAAATTATGTATTGGTCAGATGTAAAGGTAGACCTTCAGTATGAGGTTTAATCAGATCTATTTATTAAACTGGGTTTAACTTAAAGGTAAATTAAAAGTAATTTGTTCACTGACAAAGTTTCAACTTTAATTTGTTTCAAGTCAATATCCATATTAAACACCAAATGTAAATTTTTCCATCTTGTTTGACAACTTCGTAAAAAAAATTCAATCTTTTACAAGCAACCAAATTTTGTTTTATTGGCCAATTTCATTCCACAAAGAAAGCTGACATTTCCACTCATTAAACTAAATGGTAAATGTCTCAAAAGATTAATAAAATGCCTTCTTGTAATTTAAAGCCACACAATGCATTGTAACATTAATAGTATTAATTTACCTTGAACAAAATCCTAGTCTTTTAGATACACTAAAAATTGAAGGGGTTTTTTTCAACTACAAAGGTAAACCTTGTAGAGTAAGCAAGGTGGTTTGTTTGACGTGTGTGAGTTCCGGCACCTTTTTTTTAAACTTTGTATTATATAGATATAACTTTGTGTATATGTGTGTGTATAAAATCTTTTTGTATTAAAACATCAAAATCCACATGCAGTATATGCAGGTACAATAGCCAGCTTTAACATAAAAATATTTTTCTTCTATATTTTCAATTTGGCTGAACAAGAGATCTTGCATTTACCATTGAGCAGCAAAAGGATCAGTGACCTACTGGTTATAACATCTGTGTGGTGTAAAAAACAAGATTTTTTTAATTAACTATTTTTCTTTCCCTAAGGTTTTCTCTCCTTTCTACTTTGCTTTTTGTATTGTAAAGAAATACCCTGGTATACCAGTGCATTTTTTTTTCTGCTGTCCTTTTTTCTCATCAATATCTGCAGCAGAGATTACAGAGCTTCAGTGAAGCAATTCAGATGAGGGGTTCTGCACAGTAACCTTTCCAAATGCAGAGGTTGTACAGTCTCCAAACTGACAACAATACTTAAGCCAGCACAAACTGGAAACATGAGTCTCAACTAGAAGCAGGGAAACCTGGATGGGGATCCATTTCCATTGCCTACAGGACAACCTGGCAATATACTCCAAATCAGTAGGCAGTGTTTCCCATTAATTCAGTAAAATAGTTGAATGAAATTAAAACCTATCCTTTCTCCCAGTCATTTAAAGCTACAAAGGAATAGGTTTGGTCTATAATATGATACTATAGTACACTGAGTACACTTAGAATTATTCATTTTTCTGTGCAAAACATGGCAGACTTCATTCTTATGGGAAGAATAACTTGTGTTTGCAGAGATAATAGTGTAGGAAAAACTGACATATCATCTCTCATATTGAGCAAGTCAGTTTATACAAAGGGAAACATGACATAGAATGTATTTCTGACAGAATGTACAGAGTAACATCAGTGCCTTTCAGGATATTCTCTGGAATTTCTATATGTATATTTTAAACACTTTTTTAAAACCAAACTCTTATCACTGGAATATAAACCTATATCATGATTAAGAAATGAAAGCAATCCAAAGATAAACAAATGGAGGGCGGGAAATGCAGACTAGCTCTTTAGCCTAGTATTAAAATGAAAGCAGCTTCAGTTCAATCTTTAATGGACAATGCATTTCTAAAGCAGAAGGCCACAACAGGGAAGGTCCTTTGCCCTCTTATACAAAATGTTTTCATTAACAGAAGAACCCTTTTGGACTACTAATAAAATGTATAAAATATTTCATGTTACATTTAGTTACATAACTCCTGTTTCCACACAGCTAGGGGGTACAAAAGTTTATTGCCTCAAGCAGGAACTTCCATTAATGATTTATAGCATCTGCTAGTCATTCAACTATCTTCATAACAGTAATGAGGACTGGCTGTGTAACATTGGGTGATTCTAGAAGCTGCTGTAGAGAAATGGTTTCAAAGAGAAATTCACCATTCTTAAAGTATAGAGAAATTTGAAGAACATTTGAGCACTATCACAATGCTTTCTGGGAGCTGCATTCCTAACACAAGTAGAAGTTTACCAGGTTGGAAGCTGCCACTTGCTAGGAAATGTGAAGGAAATGCACGTAAACTGAATATTAAGTTTCATATGCTGAGCTAGCATTATGTTTGAGTTTAGATCTTGGATGTAAGCTCTTAGGGAACTGCTGCATAAAACTGTCAGAAGATTAATTTGTTTCAAGTAGCAATATCAAATCATTAGTTTTTGAGATACCCTGGTGCAATAATTATCAAGAGTTCTAGTATAAGGCTTCCAATTTGCACACGCAGCACTGGCAGATGTTCCTGGAGAAGCTCTCCCCCTGCCGTCCAGTCTTTATCCCTCAGAGGACCCGGCAAAAAGTTAAAAGTCACCCTGGAGGGGCAACCACCATGAGGAAGCTCTCTCTGCGATCGCAGAAGAGTGGCAGCCCTCAGTTTGATCTGGAGTTACTCCTCTGGCCCAAAGAAGAAGAGATCGACCATTAACATGGCTGATCACTAAGCTGTTCCCTGCCGAAAGCCAAAATCACTACCAAGCACAACGAAACAATCTGGAGGATTTGGATAAGACCTTACCCTTCTTCCCTAATTACTTTCCTGTGGGACTTTCTTGAAAATCTTTTCCCCCCTTCTTGAAAGATCGGCGACTGCTTACTTGGGGATTTACAACCTTAAAGCCTCAAAAGAAATCAAATGACTAAGCTAAATAACTAAGCAAACTTATTTGTACCTCTGAAATTTTTGGTCCACTAAAAAGTTTTTATTGCTTATTTTTATGGGGACCTACTACCTTATCTACTACTAAAAATGAATTAATTGGATAAAAGACTTATCTGCAAAAGGATTATATATGCTATTATGGACATCTTATGGCAAAACCCGGTATAGCAAGTAAACCTTTTTTTTTACTCTGAGATTTGGCTCTAACAGATTTGTCCTTGACATTATCTTTAAAGATAAAAATTGGGAACACCTGGCACTGAAAACAACTTTTAAGAATAGTGGAGGTGGACATTTATTGACTTTTATTAAAATAGTCTCCACTAAAGGCCTATCTGTAAAATACTAAAGAAATGGAAGAATATATTCCACCACTTGACTATAAACTCATACTTGATACAATTTTGGCAATGACTGCAGAAATAAAAGCCAGACTTAAAGACAAAACTGACAACACAAACTCACCAAATGACTCTTACTTCAATTGATGAACTGACAATCCAAAAATGAACAGAGGATGAAGAGTTCTAGTATATGTTGAAACCTTATGGTAATAGAGTACAAAGAGTAATAAATACTCTGGAAACCTGAGTTTGCTGAAAGGTATAAAAGTGAGCAAAGTTTAGTTCTGTCCTGGTTTTTTGGAACTTTTCAGGGTAAACTATACCAATAAACCAGAATTGAAAGTTATGGTCATGGTGAGGCAAATGGTAAGGGGTTATTTAATTAAATACCAAATAAATTAAGATGTCACCTTTAAGTCATACTATGAATTGTACATGTTTAACTTATTGTTTCCAGTTTCCATACTAGCATAGGCAAAATTTTGTGTTCTGATTTTTTAAAAAATGTTCACCTATTTTAATTTAAAATAAAAACTGCATTTATCTCAAAGTGATAAGTTAGTAAAAATAGATTTTCTATGCAAAGAGAGTGTTCCTTCTCATGTTGATGTCTCTAAGTATATAACTAAGAGCCAGTTTGGTCTAGTGGTTAAGGCACCAGGATAGAAACCAAGGGACTGGGCGTTCTAATTCAAGTTCTAGTCCTACTTTAGGCATGAAAGCCAGGTGGATGATTTTATAATAATAATAATAATAATAAAGTTGGAAGGGACCTTGGAGATCATCTAGTCCAACCCCCTGCTCAGGCAGGAAACCTTATACCATTAC